>ML780460.1:385131-408770 GCA_009831015.1 Picea engelmannii
TGGCCTAAAGCCGACATAATTAAAATAACATTACTAATCTAAATTACAACTAATGGCCTAAGCTGACATAAATAAAATAGCATTACTAATCTAATATGCCCCAATTAAGGGGTAATGAGCCAACATTAGGGCTTAACACACTCACTACTCGAGCCAAAGATTATTCTCCCTCTAAAGAGAAGGTTGATGATCTACCTCCTTCCTTGGTACAACCCTCTCCCATGAATCCACCTACAAACGGTCCTCTTCATCTCAAACGACCAAGCCTCAACACAGTTCTACAATCGCCCCCAAAGGGTGTTGTTTAGAAATCGGCTTTCAATCCTCATGCTTGTGTGGCCCAGGACTATAGTATTGTTGAAGATCTGGCCCAAGCACCTTCAACGATGTCAGCCCTTGAAGTCCTTCAAACTTGTCCCGCACAATGGAAGGCACTGTTGAAAGCTATCGGTGGAATCGATCCGATGGATACGAATTTAATCATTTTTGACTTGGAGGATCACATTTCAAGGTTACCCCCTCAACTCGCATTCCAGATCCAAGTGATTGTCTTCGACAAAAACATTTGTCAAACCATAATCGATGAGGGTGCCTCAACATGTGTTATGTCTCTTGCTTGCTGGAAATACATTGGCTCTCCTTCTTTGAATGAATCCCAGAACACTCTTAAAGCCTTCAATGGCTCTGGTTTTAATCCCTAAGGTGTCCTTCCTTCATTTCCCATCATGTTAGAAGGAAAAACGATCCAAGTCAAAGTGGAAGTCTTTGACACTCCCCTTGATTACAATCTTTTGCTTGGTTGTAGCTGGATCGATTCCATGCATGCAGTTGTGTCTACCCTTTTCCATGTGGTACATTTCCCACATCAAGGTAAATTCATCACCATCAACTAACTAGCCTTCTTTAATTCAGATACCCATATTGGCAACATCCCATTTATCACTAAAACCCCACCGAGTTATGAGAACGTCAGTGTAGGCCTTCTCAAGGACTCTTCGTTAATGGGTACTTTTCCCATTCCACCGCCCAATGTTCCACACTCATCCGTTGCTTCAATCAACATGATCTCCACCTCGCCTCACGAACTTCCTGCATCTCACGACCCCTGGATAATAGCTAACCCTGAAGATCATCTTTGTTTTAGCGATGCAATGTCGTTAATTCCGGTTGAATCTGCCTATCAGACCATTCAATCGACAACACCTTCTACCCCCTCTCTTGGTGAGTTGTCTCCCGATCCTTTTCATGTCATTTTTCCCACAGATGAGATGATCATGTCTTTCATGGAAGACACCCCTTGGGACGATGGCCATCATCATTCCATTCTCTTTCTAGAGAAACATACCCTTGAGAACTATCAATGGATATCGACCCCGTCGACCATTGTTGTCATTTCCACCATTCCCAAGTCTRCACACGATGTGTTTTCTAAAGGGAACTTAAGCAATATCTCGCCCAMTATTCCCCTTGATATATCCATCAAACCTGGGATTGTCAAAAATGTCCATATCGGAGCTTCGTGTTCTTCTGATGAAGTCGTCACCTACACGTCCCTTTTCAAAGAGTTCCGTGACATCTTTTCATGGAGCTACGAAGAAATGCYGGGTATCGACCCTGAGATTGTGATACATGAGATAAAGACATACCCTGATGCTAAACCCATCCGACAACACCTTCGTCCAATTCACCCACGTAAAGCAGTTCCTATCAAGCTTGAAGTCGAGAAACTTCTGAAAGCCAGCTTTATTTATCCAGTGGCTCTCACAGACTGGGCTTCCAATCTTGTCCCGATTGACAAGAAACAAGGCACCATTTATGTATGCGTTGATTATAGGGATATCAACAAAGCTTGTCCCAAAGACAACTTTCCTACCCCCTTTGTCGATAAGATTGTCGATGATTGCACCGGAAGTGAAATCTTCTCTCTCATGGATGGTTTCTCCATGTATAATCAAATCAACATTGTTCCTGAGGATCAACATAAGACTGCTTTTATTTGTCCTTGGGGTACTTTTTCCTATCAGAAACTTCCTTTTGGTCTCAAGAACGCTGGCGCAACTTTTCAATGTGTTATGTCTTATGCGTTCCATGATATCAAGCACATCGTTCAACCATATTTGGATGATTTACCTGCTCACTCAATGCACCATGTCGATCACCCAACCCACTTCCGAGCCATTTTCGTTCACTGTCGGTTCTACCGTATACGTTTGAATCCTCATAAGTGTCTTTTCTATGTGGAATCCGACCGACTTCTAGGTTTTATCGTTTCACGTCAAGGGATCCGGGTGGATCCTTTAAAGGTTGAGGCGATCCTGAATCTCCCTCCTCCTTCCACACTTCACCAATTACAAAGTTTGCAAGGGAAAGAAAACTTTCTTCATCATTTTATCCCAAATTATGCCGAGATAACTTGTGGATTTACGCGGCTATTAAAAAAGGATTCAGAGTTTGTCTGGGATACCATTGCTAACAATGCTTTTGAAGCTTTGAAATTGTTTCACACTCGTAAATTGGATTTGAAAAGACGTCTATTTGGCACAAGTTTACCCCTTTTTCACACCAAGTAGACTAAAAGACATAAAAAAAGACATTTTTTGGCGTTAAGTTGTGATTTCATCTCATGCCCTCGCTTGCAGCATTGAGCCTTTATCCAATTCTCAATTTGCATTATAAACCGTTTCCTAAGTAGTTTTTTCATCCTCAACCAAGCAGAGCCTTGTTTATATCCTTCACAATTTGACACCCTATACCATGGAGGGAACATCACCCCGAGTGTCCATCACCCACATGCATTCCCCTGCATTTAGCATAGGTACGTTCCACTGCTGGAAGTAGTTTTTCTTACTTGTGACACTCGTTCCTTCCTCTGTATCATAACATTCATTTGTTATGAAAAAACAAAAAAAGATGGACGGGAAGGGAGTTCTATATTGTAATTGGCAGCATTCGTGTCGCCTTTGAACAAAGCACAAAGTTATTGAGTCCTTGCATCATCATAATTTTGGGTTTATCATGACCTTAGGAATATGATCTAGTTACAGAGTTTTCTCTACCGACTGGTTACTCTTCCAGTTCCTATAGAGAACATTATTGATTCCTCCTGCATCTAATAGTCACATCATTGAGTCTATGCTGCCAGAGTCAACCATGTCTCGCACTCTTGTTCAAAGGAAGTCTATCAACCTGCATCAGCCACTCCTTAGAAATCTTAACTTTGCATGTCATCCATACCCTCAGTTTGTCTTAGAATTACATGATACTATGGTCTTATTATGCACCCCAACCCTACTTTCATCATTGGTAGGTTACATTGAACCCAACAATCAACACTTCATAATTGTTCATTGACTGGGTGGTTTCCTTTGTGTTCAAAGTTAAGACATATATTCACACTTTGGTATTCATGCAGTGTATTGGTTTACATTATTCTTATCGGTGGTTTACTCGCCTTTGTCAACAATTTTCATCATTGGTTGTTATTCATAGGGTCTTTTTCATGTACTGCTTGCACTTGGTACATGCAAAATACGCAAAGGGTCGTTGGTTCATGAACATGTTCTTCATCCAATATCCACCAAATCTTGAAGCTCCTCCTTTGTTCCTCATGCTAATTGATGAGAGATGCCTTAATTCTCTCCTTTCAGTGGGTCTCTATCCATTGACTTCAGTTCATTTATTCTAGATATGGGACCTAAAGTTTCATGATTTCCTTGAGGCTTGCAGTCATTAGTGGCAGGATCTCTTGCCATTGATAGATGGGAATACATCAATGTCTCATGATCAATGGATTTCTCAAGTGTTTGACACCAACTCCTTTATTCACACTTGTAGAAATGTACTCGGTGCCTTGATACCTACTTTCATTATTGGTAGGTTGTATCACGTTTGTTAAAGGTATACCTCAATGACCAGTAATCAAACATTGTCTCATCATGTTCGAACTCAACTCCTTTTTTCACATGATGTAGACTTGCACCTTGGAGGATTGTGTAGAAGAGTTGAAGACATCACTATGTAGCTGCAACTTTCTTGAGTTGTTGCTTCTCTTTCATTGGACCAACACCTGTTCGACTTTAGTGATCATGGGAGATAAGATTATAATTCATGGTATAAAGATATCTTCAGATTGATTTTGATACTAGTTTCACTGGGTCTTGTTCATGACTATGACAACTTTCGGCATATAACCACAATTGTATCTTCCTATTCATGGCTACAAAAACTTGTTTGGTATATTTTCCACATGGATTTGCATTGTATTCTTGGCAGCCATGTATGCAAAGTCAATACATAACGTAATAAGTAATTGATTTCATTCATCTGGTTCTCTACCACTCCACTTCTGGGTTATTTATAATGTATTTCAACCATCGCAGATACTCCTATGATCTCACACATTAGGGAGCATCTATTATAGAGAGATTTTCCTCACCATTGCTATCTTGCAAAGAGAGCCTTTTTCCATTTCTCTATGAAGACTTGTCATCCATTTTTGATGAATCCAGAGCCAAAAATATACATTTTTCCACATATACGCCCCCTATCAGTTATAGAAGATGCGTATACACTGGTTTCTCCACTACAACCTGCGTACATCAGGATTTGTGCCAAAAAATACAAAATGAGGTTGGGTTTCCATGTCACAACAGAATATCTCTGATCCTTGGCCTTCCACATACTGGAAACGTTCTGACTCGGACCTCAAGTTGCAATCTGAAGGCTATAAAAGCACAATTTCGAGCTATGGAAAAGGAGGAGAAAGCATTCAACTTTGAGAGAAAATTTGCTCTGGAGAAATTACTTCATATTGAGTTTTCATCTCTTTGTCCCTCAAGTCTGAGCATAGTGTTCAACCCCCAAGATCTTTCCCTATTGTTGAGAGAACACCATTGACTCTCTTCTATGAGCTTGCCTTTGGTGGAGGATTGAAGTGGTGGAGGCCCAGTTGGAAGGAACTTGGTTTTTTGGTTTCGAATCGTGCCAACACAGAAGTCTGTAATGTTGTCACTTCTTCTGATCAATTATTAATAGAAATACTCCTTTCCCGTCCTATTTGTATCTTGCAAATACATGATTATTATCCATGGTCATGTTTTTAATGTTTATTAATGGATTATGCTATCTAATGTGCTAACCCCTTTATATAATCACTATATACTTTCTCTTCCCGTTTGTTAATAACTTATTGCAGGTATAAATATTTGGGTCGAAGTGTTCAACAGTGGATCGAAGTGCTCAATGATGGAACATCATCAAACGTTGGATCGAGGTAGACCTATTTGTTATCTTGCACACTAGTTTATATAGAATATGTTGGAATTGAGTTGATTTATGTAGTCATACCTGTCTGTTGTGGTTTTCCCTTGGCCATCGAGAGTTTTTCCCTCATAACATTCATGGTCAAAATCACTAGCATAAGTAATCTTGGTAGAGGTTTATGTAGGCTTTATTTCAGTGGGAATCTTTTTGTACATTTTATTGAATCTCTTTGAGAAGTCAGAAACAGATTCCCCCTCTTTCCTCTGAAGTGATCCAAATTCCGTAATATAATAAAGGAAATCCTTTTTATCCCCCCAATGCCTCAAGAAGGCGTCATCCAAAGCTTCAATCCTAGCAATAGATCCAAGATTCAAACCCTTAAACCATTTTCTAGCCTCACCATCAAGGCTCTGTACACATACTCTCATCCATACATCTTCATTTTCAATGTTAAGATTATTTGCATAACTATAAAAAGCTGCAAGGTGTTCTTTTGCAGTTATGTCTTCCTCCCCAGTGAACTTGGGCATGTACTTAAGGTAGTCTCCAACTGGGAGAGAATTCATAGGTTGAGGTAAAATAAGAGGGGAATACCTAGCAGCCACTATCGCATCCATCCTATTTCTATGAAGATTAGCACCTGCAATTAGGTTGTGAATTGTAGGGAAACAAGGGGGAGATGGAGTTTTGACAGCTACAAATGTAGTTTGGATTTTTAGGGAAAGAGAAATCTTGGATGGATAGGTTTCAGTTTTCAGAGAAAAAAATTGAGTCTTGGAGGAAGATGGTATAGGATCCAAGGGAAAAGAGGTTTCCTCTTCTTTAGTCACAATAACTTTGATAGGAGGAGGAGTAGGAAGGCCCAAAGTAAGAAAATCTTCAAGACTCTCAAGTTTGAACCAACTTACAACATCAGGAGAAACAAGGGTTTAAAAACTTTCTTCTTTCAATTTGGGGCTAAAAGAAGAGTATTCAACAGGAAAATTTTCAAAATCCAAAATTTCAGAAACTTCAACAGATGGTAAAAGAGGAGGGTTAGATATGGCTACTGGAGTTTTAAAAGTAGAAACATGTAAATGACCAAAAGTACCTGGTATAGTAGCTGAAAAGCCTTCTTGAGAAGCCTTTCCTTTCTTGATAATCTTCTCTGGATCATATTTAGATGTTGCTAGAGGTAGATGTGGAGTAGACCTCATGTGTTTGCCTTTGGGAGCCA
This sequence comes from Picea engelmannii, assembly GCA_009831015.1. Lineage (NCBI taxonomy): Eukaryota > Viridiplantae > Streptophyta > Pinopsida > Pinales > Pinaceae > Picea > Picea engelmannii. Next base: position 391,610 of record ML780460.1, read on the forward strand.
CAATTCAAATAGTGGATTCACCATGTGCAAGTTGTTATATTCAATGTACTGATTTATAATTCACCTTTAGAATCAATATTGCTTTGTCATTCAATCCCAGGGAAATGTCTTCAATTCCTTCCATGACAATGGCGATGAGAATGTTAGCACTGAGAATCACCCTGATGCAGCATCATCACTTCACGTCAGCAATGTGCCAGCTAGCCAGCACCTTCAACGTGCATTCAATGGAGGAGAGAGGCGCAACCCTCTCATTTTCAAATTTGAAAATGTAATTAAATGATTGTAAGGCTGGTAGATCCAAACCATGCTTTTGCGCAGGCTATAGTTAGAGTCGCCTTTAATGGCTGACAGCAAGATGATATCTAGATCCGATCTGGAGTAGACAACCATTGAATGTAATTCATTGTAATTAATGAGAGTAGGTTAGATGGAGGGAAGAGCTCGACGAGCCCCCTTTTGTAAAAAAGATCTCTGTATCTAGATTGATTAGTTCCAAGAGAGTAAGAAGCAAGATTAGAGAGGAGAGGAGAGATACGAGACTATGTTGTAGTCCGAGCTTATGCCCATTGTAAACAGATATTATGAGATAATAAAAAGTAGTTTTTCTTGCACATGAGTTTCTATGTGTTTATGGGTTTTATGAATTTCATTTGTGTGTGCTCATATATGTTGTAGATGTATGTTAGATTTAAATTTGCAAGGATAGATAGATTTTCTCATCTATATAGGAGTTTCTTTGATTTTCCAGTCTGGGTTCTTTATGGCTTCATGCAAGGGGTTTCATGAGAGAGTACTGAGGACTCTATAAGCCAGTGCAAGAGTGCACATCTGATTTCTATCAAATTCAGGAAAATACGTGCCAGGAGGGCACACTAGAGGAAACATAAACTCAAGGGGGAGAATCCTCAAGGTTGTTGACTACCTTGGAGGTGAAGACTATGCAGAGGAGGGCACAGAGAGAAGACAAAATTATCGAGGATTCTCTAAAGATATTCTAGGAGGGCATAGAGCGAGTGTAAGGAGTGCAAGAAGGAACTCTATTTTGAGTTCAGAGATAAGAGACATGTCAAGGAGAAGACACTTACAGAGTTACTGAATACTCTGTCAGCTCAGCCAGGTGTGCTTGAGCAAGAAGTTTCCAGGAGGGAACTTATATCCCTTCAAGGAGAGAAAGGGACAGAGACCTTTGAGGTCCGAGTAGTTGAAGCTCAAGGAGGACACAGACCTATGCAAGGAATGCATCAAGCCAACACTTGGACGAAGTGTTGAGAGGTAGCCATATGAAGTCTAGTCGGGGCACAAGGAGTGCACACATAAAGGACTTGTCACAAGTTCGAAAGCTGAGGAGGAATAATGCCTTTGTACATAAAGTTCCAACAGGAAGGAACAATAGGCTGGGACACTTTGAGGTATAAGCCTCAGACAAAGCTCATGAGGGGTAGCATTTCCAAAAACGCAGATGAGACCCAAAGTCTCTGGGCTTGTGGAAGAATCGAAGGTTGAAACCTTCGACACTAGAAAATCTTCCAAGGCAAAGAAGGAGAGAAACCTCAGGAGGAGGAGAAAAACTGTCGTTGGATCGACACTAGGAAAGGAAATATGGAACATTAATTCCATGTCCAGACACATAGAGGAATTCACATAGGGAACATTAGATTTCAATCGTCAGATCTAAGCACAGAGGACCGATAGTCATCGGATCTGAAAGAAGGTGCACGAGGTTTAACCTTGTGTATGCAGAGGAGAACGAACTCGTCAAAGTTTCGATTAGATCAGGATCATCCATTTAGAGAGGACACATGGAGGAGATCCAACATCATCATGGTTGTCCATCAGGAGGACACATGGTGAGAGTTTATCATTTCGTTGACTCGCTACTGAAGAAATTCAATGGAGGGAGAAGCGAGAACTCACGATAGGTGAAATTGTGATCTAATCGCAACCATTGATCAATGGAGAGACTTGGACCGTTGATCATTAAAGAGGGAATTATCAGCATTTGGGTATCGGGAGTTGGGAGGATAGAATTCCTTGACTTCAACATTGTTGATATGTGAAATGCGATGACCACCTTTTGGGATTATTCCTGGTCACAGGAAAGGGTCACGTGGAGGAAGAGCAAGAGAGGAGCTAGTCATGGGACTAGGATCCATTTTGGAGATCGGGGATTCAAGAAAAAGGAGCTAAGTGGGGCTCACATATAGGAGTCTCAAAATCCCAAAAAGTGAAATGCCTCTTGGCGTGGCCTACGGTCATAGTTTCATGGTCATGTGAGGTAAGGCTCACGCCTGGTGCTTAGTTGCACAGGGAGGGTCTCAAAGAGGACCTGTGGATTTGTTCAAGGGTTCCAAAAGGGAACCAAAGGAGCCGCTTCGACTCATCAAAGGAAGAATGATCCTTGACCAGGAGGTCAGTGGACCCTGCCGAGGAAAAGGTAGGGGGTCTGCATCACACCCTCAGATTGCAAGAGGATAAGCCAAATACCCATCAAAAAGGTTTGTGAATTTAAATAAGTGATTAAAGTTCAAATGGAAAAAACGCAGCATAAGAATGTTTTAACACAGAAATTTGGGCTAGCATGCATAAGAAAATGAGGTTTTGATTAACTTCATTCAATGGTTTAGGAGTAAAGGTGAATAGGAGGAAGACATAGTGAGGAAGGTGGATAGGTCTGCTATTAGCATCAGGCCTTCAAGCAACCAGGAGAAGAAAAACTCAGTCACAAGAACTTCTTGAACTTAAGTTTAAAACACTGAAAAACATTCATAGTGGCATTATAATCAAACATCCATTATAAAACAACCACAACATATTAGATGGATCATCAAATCATGATGATTTAAGAAAAAGAGGCAACAAGATGATGAAAGGAAACTGACTGTTATTAATCAAAATGTCTCAATTCCAATACTTAACCACAGAACATCTTTACTTAGTCAAAATATTACAATCAGGGAGATTTTCTCAACCATTCAAACCTCTTTAATCATTCAAAAGATGTATTTATAATAAACATACAATAGGAAATAGCTAGAGGTGTGAGTTGGCCTTCCTATCCTAGGATTATCCAAAACAACTACAATTCTAGCATCTATACTAATAGATCTAAAAAACTTCTACAACTTAAGAGCCATGTTGGAAACCACTCTAAAAATAATTGAATGGAATGTCTTGCAGTTTGTGCACATCCTTCTCCAGTGCCATGTGTCCTCCAAGCTCGTATGCTAATCCTTGGTTCCCTCCACATCATCAAAATCAAGAAGGAGTCATGAATTTGAACCTTTGACTGTAATGGCTAGTTCGTAGCGCCATTGGGTAGCGCATTTGGTAGCCAATTCCATAACTCCCTTTGTAAAACAACTCTACAGATTATGTAATGCCTCCTATGAAATATCTCTACAGTTTCTGTAGCACCTCCTATGAAATAGCTCTGCAATTTTGTTGGTCCTTAACCAAGTTTTGGAGAACTTGGGTCACGTTTGACCTATTTTGGGACTTCAATAGGCTGGTCGAAGGTGGAGTGCAAGGTGAAGCAGAGATCGAGAGATATTGACCCCTTCTTAAGGAATTTGTGGGTTTAGGGTTTATGTAATGAGTATGGAATGTCGGCCCATGGGTTTACCCATGTTTAGTCAATTTTGTAATGTATAAATAGAAATCTAGGTGATGTAAGTGAGAGAGATCTAGTGGAACTGGCTTAGTGCAGAGCTAGAGGATTTGTGCATACTGTGTGTTAAGAACTTGCAGAGCTAAGCAAAAGTGATTGTAAGATGCTTGTGTGTAGATTATAAGAAGGATTTGTGCTTAAACCTAGCTCAGGGAAGGAGGATCTGGTGAGGTACACGCAGATCTCCTATCCTATGCGGAGTGGGTTCATGTGGCTCTATGCTTGTAGAATATTGAAAGAAGAGAATAAAGAAGAGAAGAGTTGGTGGACGTAGCCCCACACTGGGGTGAACCACGTATATCCTGTGTTGTGGTTGCTTTGTGCATTATAGCTGTTATGTTATTGATGTGATGTATGCTTAGTGCAATGATATATGTTAAATGCATATGATATAATAGATTAGTTCTTAGTAATGTGAATGAATTCTAGATCTAATCTATTTCTATGTACTAAGTGCTTGGAAGTGTTAGATCTTGTTGAATACTGTGTTGTTATGTAATGGGTTTGAATCTGTGATGTAAATAAGGGTTAAATGATAATGAATGTTAACTGTTAAGTGATTTGTTGAGGTATTGTAATCACAGATCTGTGTCCCATCTAGGTTGCATACATCTGAGTCCTGCAAACCCCCCTGCCTCTACCTTGGGTGAGACTTCATTTTCTTCGCAAGTCTTTCCGAAAGTGTCGGTAGTTAGGGTTTTGTTGGTGCGTTGTTGAAGCATTGAACCTTGGGTCTTCACCTGTGCCAACAAATGGTTCTGTTGTCGGAACGTGAAACTGTGATTGTTGGGAACTGAAGAAAAGAGAAATCTTTGTGCGTAGATATGCTGCCCTAGTGCACAGTATTCTACTTGACTTGCGAAGCTCTGTGCTAAGAAGAGAAGTCCGATATGAAGAAAAAAGGTAATATCTTGAAGCTTTGTGCTCTGATAAAGGTAAGATAAGTGAAATTTTGTATTTCAAAAGAATGGATCTAGGTATGTTTAATAGATTTGGTCCTAGTCTGAAAACTAGGGTACAACTAGAAAAAAGAAGATTTGATATGAATAGATCTGATAGAAATAATGAAAGATATGTTATTCCTATGCACAGAAAGAATGGTTGGACTAAAAAGTGGATGCAGGATCCTAGAAAGAATTTTTTGCAGGTTAGTTATTGTGATCCCAGTGTGCAGTATAGGAAAGGTTGGGGGTCATTTAAAAGAAAGAGAGGATTAACTCTTTGCTATAGTTGTAGAAGACTGGGACATCTTGCTAAGGAATTCCCTGGTAGAGGTCCTAGTTGTATTTGTTGTAAAGATATGGACCATGAAGTTTTGGATTGCACTAGAATGATTGCTAAAGTTGAAAAGATGAATATGAGAGAAGAAAACCATGAGACAGGCCAAGAAACTAAGGATATGATAGAACCCTAGAAATAATCAGAGACTGTATTACTATAGATGAAAGAAAGCCTAAACGATCACATAGATATCAACTTATCAGAGATCTTAAAAGAGAAGGAAATGCATTGAAACAATATTAGGAGACTTCGACATAGACTGTGTCCTAGATGAGGAAACACAGGTGAATATCATGACATAAAGAACTTGGAAAATTTTGGGAAAACCCACTATGGTTCCTTCCTTGAGAGGAAGAGGATTATTTAGAGGAAAGCTAATAACCCTATGTGGAAGACTTACCCATACATCTATGAGTGCTTATTGAACTGCGACAGAAGAAGAATTTGAGATCGTTAAATTTGTTGAGAACAACACTCCATTTTCTATTTTTCTAGGAAAAAACTGGATTGAGAAATATCAGATACGAAGGAAACAAGAAAAGGAGGATATAGAACAAAAAAAGAAAGAACTAAGAGATTTCATGGCTAGGAGAATAGTGCACTTACTGGAAGAACAAGAGGACCAGTCGAAGCTATTAAGGACCAGAGATCTAAACGTCCAAGTTGAAAGAACACAGGAAGACTTGAAATACCTGTCTGTACAAGAGAGTAAAGCACCTACCCCAGAAAGAGAAGAAGTATTACCCTCGAACCCTATGAAAGACCCTCCACAGTGAGAATTTACCATGCCAAGAGGAGATAAGAATGATAATGGAAAGAGGAAACTAGTGACTCAGAGTTCAGGAAAGAAGGCCAGAAAGCTCAGTAAGAAGAAAGAGAAGTTAGAGAAATTGCAGGAAGTTCTAGAGCAAACTTCACAGAAGGAAGGTTTTCAAAACTAGAACTTCGTCGGGATATCAAAACAATGTAAATTTTCACTTCTCCATGACGCAGAAATATGATTGTTGGAGGCATCCCGACCATTAGAAAAATGCACCAGAATGGCTGGAAACACAATTATTGTTAGAATGTTCACCACTGGACCATTGGGACCATGCTATAAGGGATGGAATTGCATTGATTAAGGCGTTCCTACCTGTTGGAAGAGTCTGTTATGACGTTGTTTATTTATCCCATCGAGCATTGCACCGAGAACACTTTTTCCAATTGTGATTATCTGAGCCCACAGAGAACTAGTTTCTTTTGTGCAGTGATTATTGAGACCTCACCATCCATTCTATTACATTGAGTGTTGTTCACCGACCTGAGATATTAGATCTCAAGTGTGCATTTCGGACAAAATTAGCGAAGTAGAAAAATTCGTCGAAGAGATCCTAATATACCTCATGGCCGAGAATGTGATGTCTGCAGGCATCCAAGCCTCATTGATGAGAGGAGTGAAATAATCCCCGTCGACTGCTCGTGGATCTGGACCATCCCGAGCTGCGACAGAGAAATGAATGAAGCATCGTGATGACTTAGTGAATGTGAAGCTCATCCCATCTATCCTTCCTGACTACATCCCACCTTTGGATAGCATGGTGAGTTGTGACAGCATCCTGAGGGACTTTGACTACACATTCATCACTACATACCTCCCGAAGGGGATACGCGTAGTTAGATCATAGTTGGAGAGGATTATGACGTTGAATATTAGAAACTATAACTTAGGAGACCATAATAACTATGGCACGCTCACACCATACAAGTATTTGACCAAGACAAAGGGGAAGAAGTTGAATATCATCCCCCAGCCGTGGACCATGGACATCGTGAGGTCCACTATCTTGAACGTAATGAAGATACTCCACTTTGGAAGGAACTAGGAGGTTAACGCATGCATTAAACTCCTATTGGCGTGCTTCCATGGCAGTTATATGTGGCTGGACAAAATCATCACCATCGATCTGACATTGATCCATAGGATCGTCAGATTAAGCATGAAAGGACCAGACCCACAAGACTTTTACCCAGGAAATATTGCAGATCGCACCCTGGCGCATACAATCAAAGACACCTATGGAGATGTGGAAAAGGGGAAGCGAGGATACAAGGTAGCCTCCATCCAAAATGGTGTAGTGCACCTAGCCTACCAGTTGATTGTTGGTAAGCTAGTAAGGAAGAACAGACCCACGCAGGTCACGGGGTTTGTCATCGACCTCACAGGAAAATGCATAGAAGGGCTACAAATGAACTGGACGAGCTACCTCGTCAACCATTTAGAGCAAGATTTCCACAAAGCTCAATATCAAGGCTACAAGTTCCACTTAAGTTGGCTACTGATCCTCATTGCCTTCATTTCTTGGGAGATGCCAGAAGGTGCGACCTTCCCTGAGATTGACCCATCAGAGCCAGTAGCTGTGAAGTTAACCACACTCTCTTATTTGAGCTACATGGCTAAACAATGGTAGCCAAATGTGGTGTTCCACACCTATTACCTACAGTTGAAGAGGGCTATTGAGTCTTCCCCTCGCATGACACCAAATACCCTACACAAGTTCAGACCATTTGTGAAGTTTTGCGTAGATAGACATTTTATTTATATCACTGTGTGAGGAGACGAACATAAAAAAGAGATACAATCTTACTACAAGCTCATTGAGGAGGACATGGAATAAATAACTAAGGAGTGACCAGCAGAGATCCTTGTACTAGTTGACCAGGCATAACTATCCAAAATCGACCTAATCAGAAGTCCTCTGGTCACTCGCGAAGAGTATGATGCACCCAACAGTAGCAGAAGAAAGAAAAAGGAAGAGGTACATAAGCTTAACAATGCATGAGAAGAAACTGCTTTAGACTCACCTGGATGGGGAGGTGATGATGAAGTAAACAAAGAATCAGAAAAAGGAGAAGAAGACAAGAAGAAATAAGGTGAAGTAACACTGCCTAGGAACCCTATTGACGAAGTTGAGACCTCCAATAAAAGAAAGGTTTCCCCCATGAAACCTACATCGCGAAAGAAGTCCAAAGATACTAAACCACAGATGCAGACTATGATCATGATGGATGACTTATATTTCATCATTTTCGTTGTCTCAGATACATCAGAATATATCTTAAGTGCAATGAAGCTAAACAAGACACCATGTATGAAATAATTGAAGTAGAGTTGAAAGGGGTACAACAAGCCCTCCACTCGAGCCACGTAGTGTCTATTGTGCCCCCATCATTAGAAGGAATAGAGTTGGGAGATGAACCTGTCCAGCTATGTAGGATAATAGATGTGACGAAGGCTCACCTTCATTGTGTCCAAAAGGAAAATGAACATGCCACATAGGCCTTAAAGCAAGAAAAAGAGGAAGCCAGAGAACAACGCTAGGTTGTGCAACATGAAATAGATGACATCCAAGCCAAGTTTGCAGAGGGTAGAGTGCATATCTAGAAGGAGAAGGAACATATGCTCACAGATAAGATAGGAGTTAAAGAATAAGTCGTTAGATAACTTCTCTCTGTGAAGGGCTTAGAGTAGATGGAAGAATACCCAGTGGAGAATCCAGTGGGAAGGCTTGCTGAAGCCATTCAACAAATTCAACAAATAATAACAGAATTGGAATTACATATAGTGCCAAGCACTCTATAGGAAGTGCAAGATCTAAGAGAAGAAACTGCAAGGAGTGTAGTTGAGAGAATCAAGGCATTAGTCTTGGAATGAAAACAACTTAGCAGTTGAAGTGCACAGACCTACGAGCGCCTTGCAGAGGACCCTGAGCTCAGTACACTGGAGTCATAGCTCCAGGAAGAAAAATAACAAGCAACAACAGTGCAAGAACAATTGAATCTACTATCACCGATCGAGAGGATGAAAAGATCCAAGGAACAATGCATGGTTTAGAAATAGGTCCATTCCTTTCAGAAGAAGGTCATGGAAGTAACCCAAAGACTCCAGCCAATGTAGGATGAAGCCTACACACTTTTTGAGGAGATTGAAGGACAAGGTGCACAACTGGAACAAGCAGTCACCTCAGTTGAACAACGATTGGAAGGACCTGTCACCAAGAAGTTCATTCAGGATTTCATCAAGAAGAAAACTCTGGCTAAGCAAAAGGTCGAGGCAGCTTGAGCCAAGCTTGAGACATTTGAGGCAAAGTTACCCAGATCAGAGTGACTCGGGACGAGTCACAGGTGAGTGTTGGGGGCATGTTGGCCCTTGAACAAGTTTTGGAGAACTTGGGTCATGTTTGACCAATTTTGGGACTTCGACAGGATGGTCGAAGGCAGAGCATAAGGCGAAGCGGATATCGTGGGATCTCGGCCCCTTCTAAGGGAATTTTTGGGTTTAGGGTTTATGTAATGGGTATGGGATGTCGGCCCATGGGTTTACCCATGTTTAGGCCCTTTTGTAATGTATAAATAGAAATCTAGGTGATGTAAGTGAGAGAGATATAGTCGAACTAGGTCAATGCAGAGCTATAGGCTTTTTGCATATTGTGTGTTAAGAATTTGCAAAGCTAAGTGCAAGTGATTGTAAGAAGCTTGTGTGCAGATTATAAGAAGGCTTTGTGCTTAAACCTAGCTCGGGGAAGGAAGATCTGGAGAGGTGTGTGCATATATCCTTTCCTATGCAGAGTGGGTTCTTGTGGCTTTGTGCTTGTATAATATTGAAAGAAGACAATAACGAAGAGAAGAGTTGGTGGATGTAGCCCCACACTGGGGTGAACCACGTATATCATGTGTTGTGGTTTCTTTGTGCATTATAGTTGTTATGTTATTGATGTGATGTATGCTTAGTGAAATTATATATGTTAAATACATCTGATATAATATCTTAGTGCTTAGTAATGTGAATGAATGTTATATTTGATCTATTTCTATGTGCTAAGTGCTTGGAATTGTTAGATCTTGTTGAATATTGCGTTGTTCTGTAATTAGGGTTTGAATCTGCAATGTAAATAAGGGTTAAATGCTGATGAATGTTAACTTCTAAGTGTTATGTTAAGGTATTGTAATCACATATCTGTGTCCCAGCCAGGTTGCAGACATCTGAGTCCTACAACCCGCCCTGCCTCTACCTCGGGTGAGACTTCATCTGCTTCACAGGTGTTGTCAAAAGGGTCGGTAGTTAGGGTTTTTTTGGTGCACTATTGAAGCCTTGAACCCTGGATCTGCCCTTGTTCCAACAAGTTTCCATAGTGTCATTCCAATGTTTGCCTAGGAGATTCTGTAGTTCTTTTGGTAGCACAACTACAGAACATCCTGTATAGACGATTCCATAGCGCCATGGCGCTACAAAATCTCTGTGTTTTTTTGTGTGATGTAACAATTCTTCAAAAAAAAAAAAAACTTAGTTGATGGACTATGAGCCTGTAGATTCATGTATAGGTGGAAAAATCACACTTCCTTGGACATTTCAAACTTGCAAAAAGTGATCACCCACAAAAATGGATTTGTCATCCCCCCATCTACTTCCTCAATCTATCACTCCTCCTTGTTGCAGGAGAAATTCCCTATGTCATAGTAGCATCTCTTTCTTTTGCAGGGGTACTCCTATTAGCTGCAGGTTCATCTCTTTCTATTGTAGCTTGTAACAAAACATTTAAGTTCCTCTGGGCTAGTTCATCCTTGAAGGGATGCAATTCTTCTTTGAGATTTCTGTTTTGGGACTGAAAGCTTTTGTTTTTCCTGTACAAAGTCTTAAGTTTCCTATGGAGAGGCAACGATCTTCTTTCTGAAAAACTTTCTAGATCAAGGGATTCATTGTACATGTCCATGAGCTCCTTCATCTTTATTCTCTCGGTCAAACTTTCTATCTTCAAACGAGCAATTTATTTTCTAGCATCCTTGAGTTGTGTGATCAATCTTTTGAAAGTGGGATTATCAGGGGGAGTATTGATGTTGATAACCTCAATAGGTTTCTCAGTGGATTTACCTTTATCTTTCTGTTGAACAGAGGCTCTGTCTATAACCTCAATAGGCTTCTTAATGAATTTACCTTTATCTTTCTCTTTCCTTTGAATTGAAACATTTGGTATGACTTCTTCTTCAACAACTTCCTTTCGAGATGATGATCTAGTAAAAGGCCTCCTGACTCTGGTTTTAGTTGCTGGAGAAGGATAAGGGAAATGAAATTCCCTCCCCCTCTTGGTTGTGGTTTTGGTCGATGAAGGGACTTCTTCTAATTCAATTGCAGGAGGAGGTGAAAAATCTCTCTGTGGGGAATGATGAACCTCCCTCTCTTCTTATTCGATTTCCTTATGGGTTTTTTTTGTCTTGGGTAGTAGGTTTTTTTTTTCTCTTCTTGCTTGTTCCTGCTGGGGAAACACTACTAGATGGAAAAGGGCTCTGCATCATGGATTGAGGGGTAGAGGATATATCTAGCTGCATATTGGCAGAGACAATGAACGTTTCCCAAGAAATGTTCATTTTCTTCAACTCTTCCATAACCAACATCCTGATCAACCCAGAGTGGCAAACACTAGTGTCCACAGCCTTGGACTTGGCTTGGACCCTATTAGACATATTTCCCATACTTCTCAATAGATAAAAATGAATATTCATTGAATCCTTACCAGTGAAATGTAGCAAGAGTCTTATGTGATACTGGTATATCATGTTAAATCTTCCCTCACATGTAAAATATCTCTATATAATCTTCAACATTTTATCAAAGCCTTCAACTAGGTGGCTCCTAGGCACTCCCTTAGACAAATTGTCCTTTTGATAGCCTGGTTTGAGGAAATCCTTGGAAAAGGTTGCATTGAGGATCATGTATTTGAACCACCTCTCACCAATGTTGGGTATCTTAGTGGTTGTTGAAATAGAGGCCTCAGATACCTCAAACTCAAGGTTTCCTACATTGGTCTTTGTAATATCCCTAGGTCGAACCCAATTGTAAATGTAAATGAAAATGTACTTAAGATGGTGAGTTGTTTGATATCATTTTTGTATGCACCTTTCATGGAATATTGTGCACATGTACTACGTAGTAAATTGATGAAGTGTGCACATTCCAAGATACCACGCACAACATCTTAAGTGCGCGCGATATTGAGTCGAGGGAGCCTTTGTGTATATGCTATGTTTTATAGGCTAGTGAGTCAGTTTTGTGATGATTAGGTCGGAGAGACCAGATGCTAAAGGCCAGTGTGCATATTTTTGTATATGTATCATAATTAATATAAAATACATCATTGTGTGCAGACTGACTATGATAAAAGAGTATGGGGGACTAAACTCCACTAGTTAGGGAAAGGGAGGGGATAAATGTTAAGGAAAAGAGGTTAAGCTAGGGAGCTTAAGCCAAAAAGGAATATTATATTAATATTTCTTAAAGTATAAAGTATGGATACTTATTTTATCCTAAGTTCTAAGGATGGGGACAAGTGGGCCAAAGTAGCTCCCAACATGACAAGTGTCAAGTTGGGGACATGCATACATATTTTTTGGACTTAATTCATTTTCCCAATTTTTCCATCATTCCTTCCATCATTCAGCCATGATTCCATGACCATTTGACTCACGCAATCAGTTATCCTCCATACCTTCCTGTCACTGTACCAAAACTTGTATCCATAACCAAAACTATTTGTGTAGTTGGTTAGCTTGGGAGTTGGACTAAAGAAATAGGTTGTCAGGCCTGTGGGATATTGAAGAGGTGGGTTGTTAGGTCCGTGAGAAATTTCTCTCTGAGTGAGAGAATTGTTGGGAATTTTTCTCCTGAAGGTGCTAAATTGTAGCTACAGGGCTTTGAGACTTCCTATCCGGCCTATTGTTGAAGCCCAGAAAGGAAGTGGGGAAGCCGAAGGAATGTTGAGCAGAGAAGGGGAACACTTCCTGGGGTGGGACAGGCATGTGGGGAATGAGGGACTATAGGTTTTTAGTTTGATTTGGAACCTGTGATAGAGTCTTTCATGTTGTATTTGAGCTATTAGCCTGGCTAGGAATCCCTTTACCCGGGTAGAGTTTAGTCCCAGCTTGGGGGTGACCCACTGCTAAGAGTGATGAGCAGTGTGGTCTAAGGCTGGGAGGTTTGTGGAAGGTTTGCATGCAGTTGGTGATATTCTTACCAAGATAAGTGTCAACTGTGAGATAAATTTATATGATGCATTATTATTTACGTGTTTATTTTTATGGGTTTATCCTATGCGTGTTTATAATCGTTTGTATGTTTATGGGTATTTCCTGTATATGCTGCATGTATATGTTTACTATTATTTCAGTATGAATCTGTGCATGTACGTAATGTATTTTTCTGTTTACATTTTATATATAAAGTTCCACAAGTGTGTTGTGTGTGTATGTTTAAATTGCATACATTTCAAAAAACATTATGTGGCATAGCTCAGTTGGAAGTTGGGTATGTTAAAGTATGTTCCACAAAGAGAAAGAAAGCGTTCTCTCATGTATCGTGGCCCGACCTAGGTGGCTGAGGACGTTACAATATGATATCAGAGCTTTAGTTTTCAACACTGAGCCTAGATGGGCTGAGCAAGTTGAGTTGAAGTGAAATTCCATAGAGGATTGATTTAGAAGTGGCCAAATTTCAAGTCACAGAGCGTCCATGGTAAATTTTAGAAGCAACGACACAGAATTGGGAAAAAACCCAATTTATGTTGTTAAATTCATGACAAAATGGAGAAATTCGGCCAAGTTGTGAGATATTTTTCATTTAATATCAGTTCTAGCAAATTCAGACCTGGAAATTGGTGGAATTTGAAGTTACAGTGAAGCCATGACAGATGGAGCAAAATTAGTAATTAAAATTCTCAATTAGTGAATTGATTTTGGGTAAATTCATTCCAGAAATGTCAACCCACAATGATTTGTTGTTTCACAAGTTGAACTGGTGTTATCGGGGTGAAATTGAACGAATTTAATAGTTGCAAAATGTCTATCGTAAATTGGGGAAAATGTTAACTGAAAGCCACAATTTCTGCAGTAGAATTCACAAGAAATTGATGCGCATAAAAATGAATGTCAACAGGTGGGCGCACTAAAAATGCATGTTGCACAGTAAAAAGCTTGTGATATGTAAAAATTGGGCACTGCACAGAAAAAATGTTGGCGTGCGGATGCGCGCGCTAAATTTTTGCATCGCACAGAAAAATGTTAGCGTGCGGGTGCGTGCATTAAATTTTGGCACCGCGCGGAAAATCTTAGTGTGCGAGCGTGCAGAACAAATTTTGACATCGCGTGGAAAAATATTAGTGTGCAGTTGCTCGCACTAAATTTTGGCGTCGTGTGGAAAAATGTTAGTGTGTGGGTGTGCGCACTAAATTTTGGCACCGCACGGAAAAATGTTAGTGTGCGAGTTTGTGCACTAAATTTTGGCGTCGCGTGGAAAAACAAATGTTGGTGTGTGGGTGCGCATGCTAAATTTAGCATTGCATGGTGTGCATACACATATTAAGGTGTGCACGGTGTGCACACACATAATAATGGCATGAGTGGTCTGCACAATATTAACAAAGCGAGGAGGATTTTTGTTGGTGTGTGCGCAATATGGGTATATGTTGTCGTGCGACAATTTAGTTAATGGTGCACGCAGAGTATGGGTGTGTAGCGGGGGCGTACTAAATTTTGGCATGGTGAAGCATGTAGAGTGAAATGTGCATGGAATATCAGCGCGTGGCACAAAAAGAGCATGCAATAGGTAATAGTGCAACAACCAAAATTTTGCACGGTGGATTGGCGCGCAACACTAAACTAGTGCGCGCTAGTTATTGGCGTGACAGAGAAGTGATGAATAGTGGTTATAGGTGCGCATAGCACGATTTAACTTGTGGTGTTGCTGCGCATGGTAAATATGGGTGTACAAATTGAAATTTGTGCATGCAAATTCATTTGGAGGGCGAACAACAACAGAAAACCAACGAATTTCTGCGACATTTTTATACTATTTGAATGTAATCCTTTTGCAACGCGTTTTTGAGGCCCTTAAGAGAGTTTTTATCCACTCAAAAACTGTTGATACTGAGAGGGAGGTGAATCAGTATCAAGTACAATTTAAAAAACATTTTCAACTTATAATTAAACCATTCAATTATATCCAATGAGCAATGAACAATAGTATAAGAGTTACACCAATACACCATGTACAATATATGAGCAATAATCAATAGTTTTTGTTCAAGGGAAGTAATGACTTCCAAAGGTAGCTACAAATTCCATATGTAGAGGGAGGGATAAAACTCCAAGAGGAAGATAAAATCCTCCAATATCAAGAGAGATTTGAACTCTCCATCCTTTCCCCTTCCTTCCACCCAAGAATATATGAGAGATAATAAAACTTTACATTAAATCATCACCATCAACCACTCATCACATAGAACCTGATAATTCTTCCTAAGACTTCTTCAATTTATGAAATTATTCAATTCTTGGAGTACTCTGATCCTATAGATAATATTACTCAATGCATTCTCCGAAACTCCTCCAATTTTCACTCCTTGAATCCTCCCCAAAAAGAGGTTATAGAAATAATGGTAGACTTTATTCAATTCTGGTCTATTCAGAAAACCCAACTTGTACATAATGCCTCATGCTCAATATTTAACATCCAATTTTGAAAATCGCACAAAAAAAACTACAGTCTATACTATTTCCAATGGAAGTGGCCCCACTTCATTTGGATTATTTATGAATAAGTTATGACTATTTTACCTAGAACACCTGTTTATTGACTAGCTTCAGGACTGGTCACAAACCCTATCTTCCACAAAGTGTATCTCCATAATTATAGCGAATCAAGAGCTAACATTTTTACCAAAGGTACCTTGATATGTCTTCTCAATACCATAGTTATTTCACCATCTGAATCGTTCTAGAAAAAAAGTTATATCAAAAATGGTAAGATGACCTGAAAATAACATACCTTAGAACACATCACCAAAAGACTTCATCCTCCTTGAAATCTGTCATTCTTTTACTTCTTATTTCCTCTTAAATTCAACTTGTATCAAAATGAATGTATAATGATGTTTATTTATACCATTTATGTCACTTCATTTTAACATTAGGTCTGACCTGACACTTTCTTATATTGTAATTATTATTTTTAATTATCTTCAGGGCCTACATGTACTTCCTTCTTCAATTCACTTAGTTATCTTAAAAAAATCATTTCTCCTCAACCATGAGGATCCACGTGACGAGACACATACCACCGAAAACAACATGATGTATATTATCCATTCATGGGTTTTTTATATGCATATGCATTGTCCTTCATGTCCAAATACCTTTATCAATCTTGTGGTCCAAAACCCATGACTAGGGTTGACATCAATGACAACAACCAATCTTCCAACAATATCTACCTTTTCCATTGATGGAAACACCCATGCTCCCCCTATCATCATGATCCCAATTTCTCTCCCCCCTTTGAAATCAATGGCAAAGGTTATGGCTTCTCCCCCTGAGTTTAATGGAAAAAGGTAACCTTCTTCTTTGGGGCTGCTCCCCCTAAACATGTGGCACTCAATAATACTTCATCCTTATTTTTGGTCTTTGGGACATTTTCTTCCTTGGAATCATTTTGTGTGGCTTTTGTATTCTCTCTCTTCTTCATGTCTAGGATGTATATGTTGTTTGGTCTTCTTGTTGTAGTTGCAACCAATCTTCCCGAGTTATTTTCTCTGATTTTACATTTTTGGGAGTCAAACGTAATAGTGTATCCGTGATCACATATTTTGCTGACACTGAGGATATTATACTTCAGATCTTCAACCAATAGGAATTTTCCTACTTTTACATTTTCACTTCCAAGATTTACAGTTTCGTTTCCAAGTATTTTGGTAGATGACTCATCTCCAAATGCAACATTTCCACCTCTTTTCTTCAAGCTGACAAATTTTCTTTGATCTCCGATCATATGAGATGAGCACCCACTGTCTATGAACCCTTCATATTCTTCTTTTCTTTCTTTAGCGACCAATGCTATTCGACAATTTTCATTTTGTGGAATTTCTTTCCTTTTCCATGTTGTAGTTGGTATGCAGACATTTGACATATGATTATCTTCCTTCATCTCTCTGCAATATTGTGCTTTCTGACCAATATTATTGCACTTGTAACATACAATATTTTCATCCATTAATGGGTCAAATGGATTATAATTTATGTTGACAAATCTACGAACATTTCCATATCTACTATTTTCACCATTCATGTAGCTTGCATAGTTATTCCTTTCATTGATTCTACAATTGATTGCCTTGTGTCCAAAATTTC
>ML780460.1:408820-428229 GCA_009831015.1 Picea engelmannii
ATGTAGCTTGCATAGTTATTCCTTTCATTGATTCTACAATTGATTGCCTTGTGTCCAAAATTTCCACAAGTATAACAATGTCCAAGAAAGAAATTTTGATACCTGGGCGTAAGTGATATTTTTTGTGGTGTGGTCCATCTGGGCTCACGATCTATTCTTCTGTAGTTTCCTTCATAATGATTTCTTTCATACCTGATGGGAGAGGATCTTTTTGATGTCTCATTCCTTCTTAATTCTAGTCTTATATCTTGTTGTTCAACTTGTTCTGGAGTGTTGGTTTCATCATTTTCAACTTCCTTCTCTTGTTTTGTTGTCTTCAAACTGTCATTGTATCCTAGTCCTGTCTTGTCATTTGGAGATCTTTGACTACTAAGGATCTCATCTAATTTTTCAGTGCTTTTTTCGAACTTCTTCAACTTTTATGATGTCAATAGTAGCTCCCCTTTTGTGTGATCCAATTCTTCTTTCAATTTCTCATAATCTTCTAATTGTTCCTTCAAGCTATTAATGGTCTTTTCAAGCTTCTAATTCTCTTATTCACAACTCCTCAATTCACCTTTTAGTATTATGTTTGTGTTTCTAAGCTTGTTATTTTCAGTTTCAACATGCTTCAATTTTTCAAGATTCTCATCTTCTTGTTCACTCTCTGCATTGTCTTTGTATCCACAAATCAAGGTTGGTTTCTTCATCTGAATCTTATTCACAAATGATTTCTTCTTCTTTAGAATTATTATGATCATCATTCTGGGTTTCTTGGGTTATGAAGAGGACTTCTCCTCCATCATTATCTTCTTCATCACTCTCATATGAGGAGATGTCATCATCCTTGGAGTAGAAACTCTTTTTATTGTTGAGACTTCTCTTTTTATAGTAGCAGTCTTCAACAATATGTCATATTCTACCACAGTTAAAGCATTTGAGAGGAGACATACCTTTGTATCTTCCACTTCCCTTCTGTAACCTTCTTACGGAATTTTCTATTTCTTCATCAAGGTCGTTATCCTTGTCTTTTGTCTTATTTATGGCTTTAAAGGATACTTCATTGTTTGGTTGGTCACTTTATGTACCTGTTCTCATTTCATATGCCATAAGAGTCCCATGTAATTCATCCATTGTCATTTTGGTCAAGTCCCTAGTTTCTTCAATGGCGGAGACCTTAGCATCATAATTTAAGAGAAGTGATCTCAACACTTTTTGTACAACCAAGGATTCATTGAGCTCTTCACCTAATCCTCTGATAACATTAACAACTTCATCAACTCTAAGAAAATAGGTTGCAATATCTTCCTTTTCATTAATCTTCAAATTTTCAAATTATGCTCTATGTCATTGAAGCTTGACCTGCTTAACTTTTGGATCACCTTCGTAGATACTCTTGAGTTTGTCCCATACCTCTTTAGAAATGTTGCAGCCCATCACTTTGCTAGCAATGGTTGGTGCCAGTGATGCTAGAATAACATGTCTATCTTTTCAATTACAACTCATAAGATTCTTCTTATTTGGATCGGTTGGAGCATTATTTGGGATTACATGGCCATTTACAACTGAGTACCAAATGTCTACTCCCAAAGTTGTTAGGTAAGTTTTCACTCTATCACTCCAGTATGCATAGTTTCTTCCATCAAATTTTTGAATCCCATTTGAAATGTGTTCATGGTCATCCATCTCTACTCAGGATTTTCCTTCCAGTGGTTAAATTGTTTTGAAGGCAACTTGCTTTGATACCAATTGTTGATACTAAGAGGGGGGTGAATTAGTATCAAGTACAATTTAACAACCTTTTTCAACTTATAATTAAACCATTCAATTATATCCAATGATAAATTAACAATAGTACAATATTTACACCAATACACGACAATACACCATTCACAATATATCAGAAATAATCAATAGTTTTTTTTCAAGGGAAGTAATGACTTCCAAAGGCAGCTACAACTTCCATATGTAGAGGGAGGGATAAAAATCCAAGAGGAAGATACAATCCTCCAATATCAAGAGAGATGTTAACTCTCCATCCTTTCCCCTTCCTTCCACCCAAGAATATATGAGAGATAATAAAACTTTACATTAAATCATCACCATCAACCAATCATCACATAGAACCTGATAATGCTTCCTGAGACTTCTTCAATTTATACAATTCTTCAATTATTGGAGTACTTCAATCCTATAGATAATATTACTCAATGTATTCTCTAAAAATCCTCCAATTTTCACTCCTTGAATCCTCCCCAAAAAGAGGTTATAGAAAGAATGGTAGACTTTATTCAATTCTGGTCTATTCATAAGACCCAACTTGTACAGCATGCCCCGTACTCAATATTTAACATATGATTCTGAAACTCATAAAAAATAAACTACTATTCGTACTCTTTCCAATGGAAGTGGTCCCACTTCATTTGGATTCTGTATGAAAAAATTATGACTATTTTACCCGGAACACCTGTTTATTGACTATCTTCAAGACTGGTCATAAACCCTATCTTCCACAAAGTGTAACTCCATAATTGTAGCAAATCAAGAGCTGAATTTTTTACCAGAGGTACCTTGATATTTCTTCTCAATACCATAGCTATTTCACCATCTGAATCATTCTAGAAACAAAAGTATAGAAAAAATGGTAAGATGACCTGAAAATAACATACCTTAGAACACATCACCAAAAGACTTCATCCTCCCTTGAAATCCGGTCTTCTTTTACTTCTTATTTCCTATGAAATTTGACTTGTATCAAAATGAATGTATAATTATGTTTATTTATACCATTTATGTCACTTCATTTTAACATTAGGGCCGACTTGACACTTTCTTATTTTGTAATTCTTTTCTTTAATTATCTTCAGGGCCTACATGTGCTTCCTTCTTTAGTTCACTTTGTCATCTTCAAAAATTCATTTCTCCTCAACCATGAGGATCCACGTGACATGCCACATACCACTGGAAACAACATGATGTATACTATCCATTCATGGTTGTTTTATATGCATGTGCATTGTCCTTCATGTCCAAATATATTTATCAATCTTGTGGTCCAAAACCCATGACTAGGGTTGACATCAATCAAAAAAAACAATCTTCCAAAAAAAACCACGAGAACAAAGTGTACCAGGGTACACTTTGCCTCTACATCTCAAATAAAATATCTCGAAGAGATCTTTCTAATGGTGTAAATCCTTTGTCAAATGAAGCTTTTATGAAAAATTTACAGCATAAACAGTGGGGGGTAAGTTTTAAGAACCAACTATCTTCAAAGAGCCAAAAATTTCTGCTACAGAATCATATTGAGGTGTAGAAGAAATAAATGGAAATATATTAAACCATAGAAGACAGTCCCAGAGATGAATCAAATTTCTGGGCATATTAAAGATGTTTAATATGGAAAAAAGTTACCTCTAGCATTCTAGACCAAAAACACGAATTGGCCTAAAACTACAGCAGGTTGTAACTAGCAGTCCAAAACCCAGAAAAAGGTGAAACTTGGACAGAGTGTCCATAATATGTATATGAAGAAACCCAATTGAGATCCTACCAAAAATATAATGGAGTAGGTCCAAATATGCATGATTACAACGCATATTTGCGCCAAGTTGAAAAATGAACTGAAAAATTAATGGACAAATTTCAAATGACCATAACTTTCTACTCAAGACTTGGAATTGAGCATGGGAGAAGGCATTAGAAAGGTATCATACAATAGAATATAAATATTCACCTAGAAAATTGATCTTGGCATTCAATTTTTTAGGAAATCATAAGAAATAATTCTAATACATTATTGAACCAAAATGGTTCATATTTTTCATAAAATTGTTGAATCAGTTAGCCTGACAGAGTTTTGTTGGCTGCACATTTTGCATAATTAACAACAACTAGATCAGATCAGGATCAACACAGAGTCCAAACGAATGTATGAGGCAAAGGGGACTTACATCGAGGGAGATGAGATGACAGGGATGGATGTCCATTTGGGCATTGAAGGAACAAACTCCAATGGACATGGAGAAGGAAGGGATGAAAACTTGAATATGGTAGAGACCATTAAAAATTTGCAGAAGGATGTTCAAAGCCATAAAGATGATAATGAAAGGATTATGAGATACAAGGAGAAGTAGGATAACTTCAACATGAATTTAATGCAGATCTTGAACATAATAGAAAATAAATTGGATAAGGAGAGTGGCTCAAGCAAATCAGGAAGTCATAGGTCTCCTAATGAGAAAAGAAGAGAAAGAAGTGTTAGAATACATTACCATCACTCCCCGATGCATTCCAATAAGAGATTACACAACAGCTCAATTCCATTCCATGTTAGGAAGCATAAGGGGTCTGGGGTGGATGAGCTACGAGGAGAAATGAACAAAATCAAACCTCCTACATTTGATGGTGAGAACAAGAAGGATGAAGATGTAGATTCATGGTTGTTGGGCATGAGAAAGTATTTTCAATTGCAAGATTGTTATTCTCATGTAGAAGGTATAATTTCCATCTATCAACTCAAGGGAAAGGCATCCATGTGGTGGGATCATCTTGTGTAGGTGCAACACATTATAGAAAAAAGTGTTACTTGGAGGGAATTCAAGAAGTATTTTGAGAAGAAATACTTGACTAAGAGATACTATGACAAGAAAATGAAAGAGTTCTTTGAAATCAAGATTGGGAGTATGACAATAGATGAATATGAGAGAAGTTTTTTAGAATTGTTGAAGTATGTCTCTTTCATCAATGATGAGATAGTTAAGATTCAAAGGTATATTAGTGTATTACCATCATTCATCAGTGACAAAATACAATATGATGATACCAAGACATTGGAGGAGACCATAAAGCGAGCTAAATGCCTATATGATCAACAAAAAGCAAGGCCAACTTTCCAAAAATATTGGGAAGACAAAAAGAAATTCAAGATGGATTAGAGGAAGAAGGGGACTAAGCCACCATTCTTCATAAATAATCCTAAGGGAAAACCAATTTCTAGAGAACCCAAAACGATTGAGATAGGGGATCAAAGGCCAAGGAAGCCACCTATTCAATGTTGGGGTTGTAAAGGAGATCATATGTTCAGAGATTGTCCTCACAGAGGTGAGAAAGTGAGTATTGTTCATAATGTATAGCAAGTTGAAATAGTGGAGGACATGGGCATAAGTGTACCAAGGATCTATGTAGCTCTGGGAAAGTTGAAACAGTGGAGGACATGGGAAGAAATGTACCAAGGATCTATGCAGATCTGGACAACAAGCAAGAAGAGTATCAGTCACATATGATTGAAGTGGAAGGTATGATCAACAACCAAACCATTTCTATTTTAATTGATTCATGAGCTATTCATATTTATATAGATCCTAAGATGGTGGAAAGTTTGTAATTGCCAAGAAGCAAGCATGGAAAATATTGGTTGGTGCAACTGGCTACCAGAGCCAAAATAAAAGTTAATGAGATGGTTAAATCATGTCTTATGGACATGAATGGACTGAACACCAGGGAAGATTTGAACATATTGCCTTTAGGTTCCTATGACTATCTAATTGGGATAGATTGGTTGGACCAACATCCTAATATCATAGACTATCATAAAAATAAATTTACTTGATTGGATGAGGAAGGGAACCTAAGGAAAGTGCAGGGAATTCCCAAGGCAGTAACCATCAGAGAAATTTCAGCATTGCAGCTGAAGAAATGTTATAGAAAAGGGTTTCAAATATTTGTAGCACATATGGAAGAAACACCTAAAGAAAAGGTTCCAATTTTGGAAGATCATGCAGTCCTAGAAGATTTTGGAGATGTGTTACAGGAGGTACCGGGACTACCCCCAAAGAGAGATATTCATTTCTCTATAAATTTGATTCCTGGAGAAGCTCCAATGTCAAATACTCCTTACAGAATGAGTACACTAGAGCTGAAGTAGTTACAAATGCAACTTGAAGAACTTATGAAGAAGGGGTATATACACCCAAGTGTGTCACATTAGGGTGCCCCAGTATTGTTCATAAATAATAAAGATGGGAAATCAATATTGTGCATTGATTTCAGACAGTTGAATAAAGTAACTGTAAAGAACAAGTATCCTCTGCCAAGGATTGATGTTCTCTTTGATCAATTGAAGGATGAAAAGATATTTTCAAAGATAGATCTCAGGTCAGGATACCATTAGGTAAGGATTAAGGAGGAAGATATCAACAATACTTCCTTCAAGACAAGGTATGGTCATTATGAGTTCACAGTGGTGCCATTTGGGTTGTCAAATGCACCAGTTGTTTTCATGTGCTTAATGAATGGTGTTTTTTGAGAATATTTAGACAAATTTGTCATTGTATTTTTGGATGAAATCCTTGTATATTCAAAGTCACAATAAGAGCATGAGAATAATTTGGGGATGGTTTTGAAAGTATCAAGGGAGTATAATTTGTATGCCAAATTGAGCAAGTGTTCATTTTATCAGAAGAAAATTCACTATTTGGGACATATCATTTCAAAGGATGGGATAGCAGTGAATCCTAAGAAGATAGAATCCATTAGAGAATGGTCAATGCCAAAGAATGTGATAGAGGTCAGATCATTCATGGGCCTTGTAGGCTACTACATAATATTTATTGAAGGATTCTCAAATATTTCACACCCAGTCACTTCCTTACAAAAGAAGGGTTTGAATTTTCAGTGGACATTGGATTGTGAAAAGAGTTTCGAACACCTGAAACAATTATTAACAAGTTCTCCAATACTAAGGATTGTTGACCCAAATGATGAATTCATTGTATGCATAGATGCATGTAAAGAAGGACTTGGTGGAGTCCTCAGTCAAAATGGATTTATTATATGTTATGAATCAAGGAAGTTAAAGGAGCATGAAAGACACTATACCACTCATGATTTGGAGTTGGAATCCATAGTGCATGCCTTGAGGAAATGGAGACACTATCTCATGGGGAAAAGGTTTGAGCTAAGGAAAGACCATAATGGTCTGAAATATTTATTTGATCAGCCAACTCTAAATGTTAGGCAAAGAAGATGGTTACAATTTCTAAGTGAATATGACTTTGATATAAAGCATATCAAGTGGAAAAAGAACAAAGTGGTTGATGCACTCAGTAGAAGAGTGCATGATTTGCATGCTACATCCATTAGAATGTACCAATCATATTTGAAACACATAATTTTAGAGGCTGCAAAATTAGATTTGCAATACAAGGAATTAGTGGAAAAATTACAGCAAGGTAATTTGCAACAGAAAATTGAAGAATACAAGCTAGATAATGATGAAATTCTCATGTACAGGGGAAGAATTTTTGTACCAAATTCCCAGGAATTGAAAAATATGATATTGAAATAAATGTATAATGTACCTTATGCTAGGCACCCAGGTTATTAGAAAACTATTGCAGCCGTCAAAAGCCAATATTATTGGTCATGCATGAAGATATAAGTTGCTGATTTTATTTCCAAATGTTTGGAATGTCAAAAGGTAAAGGCTGAGCATAGACACCCAACTGGTTTCCTACAGCCATTACCCATTACTGAGTGGAAATGGGAAGTTGTAACCATGGATTTCATCACCAAATTGCCCATAACAAACAAGCAACATGTTTCTATCATGGTAGTGGTGGATAAGCTTACTGAGGTTGCCCATTTTATTCCAATTAAGCTCACTCACAAGGCAACCAACATTGTTGATGTTTATATGAAATAAATTGATCGATTACATGGCATACCCAAGATAATTGTGTCTGACAAAGATCCAAAATTTACCTCAAAATTTTTGAAGGGGCTATTTAATGGATTTGGAACAAATTTGAATTTTAATACATCTTATCATCTAGAATTAGATGGACAAACATAGAGGGTGAATCAAGTGATTGAAAATATGTTGAGGATTGTATGTGATGGATAAACCATCAAAATGGGAAGACTACCTACACTTGGTAGAGTTTGCTTATAAAAATGCGCACCAAAAATCTCTAAAGATGAGCCCATTTGAGGCACTTTATGGCAGAAAGTGAAACACACCTGTAAGTTGGGATAACCCAGCAATAGAGCAATGGTTAGGCCAGATTTACTCAGGGAAATGGAGGAGCAGATGTTGAAAATAAAACAAAATTCAAAGTCTTCTCAAGACAAGAAGAAAATCTATGTTGAATAGGGTATAACTCACAGGGAATTTAAAGTTGGGGACCATGTATTCTTGAAAGTGAAGGCCAACAGAAGTTCCCAGAAGTTGGGAAATTGTTCAAAGTTGGTATCTCGCTATTGTGGGTCGTTTGAAATCCTAGAAAGGATTGGTCCAGTAGCTTATATGATTGCATTACCTGCATCTATGTATATTCATAATGTATTCCATGTATCATTTCTCAAGAGATATGTACTTGATGCTAATCATGTTATTGATTGGAATGTGATTCAGGTGGAGAAAGAAGGTTCTTTTCAAGTTCATTTGGTACGCATTCTAGACTAGAAAATCAAACAGCTCTAGAATCGAGCCATAGGGCTTGTAAAGGTCCAATGGACCTGGTACAATTCTGAGGACACTACTTGGGAGCATGAGGATGCAATGCGGTCAGCATACCCACATATTTTTTATGATCTTTGATATTTTGTTGGATATGTGTGTACTTAACGCATTGAGGAAAATGCATAAATAAGGGGAGCAGATTGTAATATCCCTAGGCCGAACCCAATTGTAAATGTAAATGAAAATGTACTTAATCTAGTGAACTATTTGATATCATTCTTGTATGCACTTTTCATGGCATAGTGCGCACATGTACTACGCAATAAAATGATCAAGTGTGCACATTTTAGGATACCGTGCGCAACATCTTAAGTGTGTGCGATATTGAGGCCAGGGAGCCTTTGTGTATATGTTGTGTTTTATAGGCTAGTGAGTCAGCTTTGTGATGATTAGGTCAGAGAGCCTAGATGCTAAAGGCCAGTGCGCCTATTTTTGTATATGTCTCATCATTAATATAAAATACATCGTTGCGCGCAGACCGACCATGATAAAAGAGTATGGGGGACTAAACTCCACTAGTTAGGGAAAGGGAGGGGCTAAAAGTTAAGGAAAAGAGGTTAAGCTAGGGAGCTTAAGCCAAAAAGGAATATTATATTAATATTTCTTAAAGTATAAATTATGGATAATTATTTTATCCTAAGTTCTAAGGATGGGGACAAGTGGGCCAAAGTAGCTCCCAACATGACAAGTGTCAAGTTGGGGACATGCATACATATTGTTTGGACTTAGTTCATTTTCCCAGTTTTTCCATCATTCCTTCCATCATTCAGCCATGATAACATGACCATTTGACTCACGCAGTCGGTTATCCTCCATACCTTCCTGTCACTGTACCAAAACTTGTATGCATAACAAAAATTGTTTGTGTAGCTGGTTAGCTTGGGAGTTGGACTGAAGAAGCGGGTTGTCAGGCCTGTGGGATATTGAAGAGGTGGTTTGTCAAGCCCATGAGAAATTTCTCTCTGGGTGAGAGAATTGTTGGGAATTTTTCTTCTGAAGGTGCTAAAATGAAACTATGGGGCTCTAAGACTTCTTGTCCGACATGTTGTTGAAGCCCAGAAAAGAAGTGGGGAAGCCGAAGGACCGTTGAGCAGAGAAGGGGAACACTTCCTATGGTGGGACATGCATGTGGGGAATGAAGGACTATAGGTTGTTAGTTTTATTTGGCACTTGTAACAGAGTCTTTCCTATTATCTTTGAAACATTTTCCTGGTTAGGAATCCCTTTACCCGGGTGGAGTTTAGTCCCATCTCGGGGGTGACCCACTGTTGAGAGTGATGAGCAGTGTGTTCTAAGGCTGAGAGGTTCGTGGAAGGTATGCATGCATTTGGTGATATTATTACCAAGATATGTGTCAATTGTGTGATAAATTTACATGATGCATTTTCATTTACATGTTTATTTTTATGGGTTTATCCTATGCGTGGTTATAATTGTCTATATGTTTATGGGCATTTCCTGTATATGTTGCATGTATATGTTTACTATTATTTCAATATGAATCTATGCATACACATAATTTATTTGTCTGTTTACATTATATATATAAATTTCCACAAGTTTTTTTTGTGTGTATGTTTAAATTGTATGCAGTTTGAAAATTTTTACGTGCAATAGTTCAATTGGATGTTGGGTATGTTACATTATGTTCCACAGAGAGAAAGAAAGCGTTCTCTCATGTATCGTGGCCCGGTCTAGGTGGTCGGGGAAGTTATAGTCTCAATGCCATCAAAGTGCAATGCAAACTTCCTTTCTACTTCAGGGTGTCCCCTCTACATGTTTTGACAAAAATAGAGGCAACCAACCCTTTGGAAAACCTCCCTGACCATAGGCTCGACATCAAACAGGTGCATGTCAAAAGGCTTAGTCTTGACCACACTCCCTCCCTTGTGGGATTTATTCCTTTGAGGTGTATCCATGGATAGAAACAGGGGATCAAAGAATGTTATTCTATGAGGGGTAAAGAAACCAAACAGAGGAAAAGGTCTTTGAGTTTTGAAGGTGATCAATGTTTAATCATTCGAGGCTTTCCTCCAACTCACATTTGAATTAAAAATAACTGGTTTGATGGTTTCAAAATTAGGGAAAGAAACTCTGAGAAAAGGTATGTAGGGATGCATTGTTTAGGTTTAGACTATCATTATGCCACCATACAAGGTCATGATCAAAGATTTAAAACGTAAGGGCTTCTATCTTCCTCACTGCTAGTAGACTTTGAGATAAAAACGTAATATGAAATAGTAAATAAGGGAGGCTAATGCATGGATCTATGAACACAGAATATGGCACTGATCTAACTAGGAAAATGCAGCACTGGGATAGGGGATCCATAGCGTAGTTTTGGCAGTGGTTTCTGTAGCACAGTGTGGATACATGATCCAAGTGGATGAATGGGAATTCAAAGCTTTGAACTAAAATGGATTGACTTTAGTATAGGAAAAATTCAGTTTGAAAATGGCTATGGATTCTGTGGTAGAAGATTTATAGAGGTTAGCAGGTGGGAGAAGATGCATCATGTAGTGCCAAGCTCTACCAAAAGATAAGGCAGGTGTATCTTAACACTTTTCCATGCAGTTGAAAAGGATCACGAAATACCTGGAGGTTATGGCTGATGAGTGGAAGATCTATAACATGTTGAAATAATGTAACTACAAAGACTATTCTTATTATTATTGATATATTATTCATAGGATCAATCCCCATTTTGGATTGATCATGTCGTTTATTGTAAGAGGACCAAATCCTCTTTTGCGGGTTGGTCAAAAGACAATTGTAATAGGAAGAATAAGAAGTCGGCCCCAACAGTTATTAAAGAGACCCAAAAATATAATAAAGGTGGGTTTACCCACCCAGTTTGAGAGACTGGCCCTACCAGTGAAGAGACACTTCACACGTGCCAGACTTGTATAAATAAAGGAGGCTAGCACCTCACTTAGACACAACTCACTTGCTCAGTTTGAGAGATAAGTTATGATCTGTTACCGGCAAAGGAGAGAGAGAGTGGTGCATATCTAGGAGAGGACTTTCTGTATTAGCATAAGAGATCTCTTAGCATTGTATTGGCTATCTATATTAAGGAAGTTTTGTTGGGTTTTCTTCCCCTAGAGGGTTTCCCAAGATAAATTTTGTCTCTCTTGTGATTGTGTATTTCTCAGTGATCTTGGATTATGCTATTGTTATCTAATGAAATGAAAACATCTATAATAATGGATTAAACATTAACATGGTATCAGAGCCAAGCTGAAGGAAGCACATTTCGCAAGAGAAAAATGTCACTGTTGTCGTACCTGCAAATTAGGGTTTTTCAAAAGTGAAGCTTTTCAGCCCTAAAACTATCTAGAAAGTATTGCCCTCCCCTAAGGATCAATTTGGCATCATCAATGCACATTTTCAGTGGCTAGATCTCCCGGAAAGTGAAACCCTAGTTTCACAAAGTACCAGAAAACTAGAAAACCAGAGTATGAGTAGTACCAGAGTACTAGAAGCACTAGTCCAGAAATCTGTAGATCAAGTTTGAGGGGGTAAAAGTTGGATTTTCGTAAATCTGACTGCACCAGCTAACTTGCCTCAGCCCAACGCATCTATCCCATGGATCAGAATTTCAAAATTTGAAGTTTGAAAAATTAGGGTTTCCTCATAAAACCCTAAGTTTAAGTTGTAGTTATCATCTCAGAACCAATTGCAGTTGCAGTATCAGTTGAAGTAGAAACCATACTACCAATGGCAGTCACCCTTGAATTTTTTAAAGAGTTGGTAATGATTACCGCTGCTACCATATGGTGCCACCACCTGCAAATGATATCAGAGGTATGTACTCACATATGTTTAATGGTTAAACTTTAAAGAGCATTTGTAGGAGAAGGGATCCATTTCCATAGATCCAGAAGGATCTCAAGATCCAACACATTCAGAGGAATGATGCAACCCAGGTGTGATTATTCTAATATGCATATATTTTTCATGACATTATTTTAATCATTGTTGCATGTTGAAGCTATGATCAAATTATTAGAAGGATTGAAATTTGATCATAGAGCTTATCCTCTAACCTAACCTTCTTTCAAGATAGTGTATTGTCTTAGTACAACAAACAGGTTGAAGAAAGCACTTGTCATCTTGAGTGAAGGAGACTTGGAAGAAAAGCAGGCACTTATTTCTGAAGACAAGGCTCCAAGTTTGATTAAATCAATTTGATAATATTCAAGGGTACACATGGAAAGTTGAGATAACAGTCTTTGTAAAGTATTATACCTGATAGCATGTAAGAATATAGAGGTAAATTATTTTCCTGATACAACTAAAACCTCCTCAAACCTCGTGTGTTAGTTCCAAGTTTCCATGGAAGAATGCTTGGTCACAACACTATGAGAGTGTTGACCTCATTTCATATTGTATTCCTTCCCTTTGATATTTTCTTCAGATAAATTATAAGTGATAGCTCTAAAGGAGATGTTGTGATGATTGTTCGTGTTATTGCTTTATGTTATGAGAAGGATATTATTCTTGCTTGTTGTTTTGTTGATCTTGCTCCAGGTCACATGAAGAAGCTATAGTGAAGGTTGCAGAAGGCAACGTGCTAAAGGAAAGGCCATAAATGAAGCAATCATCATTGGAAAAGAAGAAGGTGGCTTGCATAAGCTAAAGGGTCACTCAGAAGCTTCCATGACCCACGCCATTGAATAATATTGGCATAAAATATTAGCTCACATCAACTACAAGGCACTACCATACATATGCAAAGAGGTCACAGGTTCACCAAAACTCAAAGATGACCATAAAGGCGTATGCAATGGATGTGCACAAGGGAAGAACATAAAGAACCCGTTTCCGAAGAGGAACAACAAGGTAGAAGGAGTCCTAGAACTCATTCATTCAGATGTATGTGGCCCAATGCCATCGTCCTCCATTAGTGGGTATGTATACCATGTATCATTCATTGATGATTATTCTCATAAAGACCTGGATATATTTGAAGTGTTCAGCAAGTTCAAGGAATTCAAAGCCTTGATAGAGAATCTTTCTGAAAGAAAGATTAAGATACTTGGGTCAGATAATGGAGGAGAATATACCTCAAAAGAGTTTGTGAACTTCTGTAAATATTTTGGGATCAAGAGGATCCTCAACAAAATAGTGCAGCTGAACGGAAGAACGAAACCATACTAGAAACTATGAAGACTATGATCCATGATTAAGATCTTCCTATGTGCTTATGGGCAAAAGCAGCAATGGTAGTTGTTTATGTGCAGAACCGATTATCCCATACAACACTTGGGCTCAAGACACCGGAAGAGATGTTCACCGGAAAGAAGTTAGAGGTAATCCACTTCAAAATACTTGGCTCTCCAATGTTTATTCATATACCTAAAGAATAGAGAAACAAGATGGACCCTTCAGGAAAGAAGGGAACATTTGTGAAGATATTGTGAGGTCTCCAAGGCCTTCAGTATCTATATACCAGGTCAACATCACATTGAGATCAGTAGGGATGTGACCATTGATGAATATGCAATGCTCAAGAAACCTAAACGATGCCATCTTGAAGAGGTGTATGAAGAGGAACCTGTAATCCCCAATATTGCAATGAGGGAGGTTCCCAAAGTTGCAGAATCAGTGAGGGAAGTCGTAACTTCCCCTGATGAGGAACTTCTAGAAGACCATGATATAGTAGAAGTGAAATAACATCCTCGGATGATGATCCTCCATAAAAGAATGTCAGCTTGGGATAGAGAGCTTATTCAATATGGAGAGAAGTACGGTGTTCCCCAAGGAACCATGAGACAGGTGAAAAGACCAAATCCATTCTCCAATTATACGGCTTTGATGTGTGACCTCCTAGAAGAGGAGCCTACCTATTTTGAAGAAACCATTCAAAGGAAAGAATGGGAAGATGCCATGACAGAGGAATAACAATCCATAATGAAGAACGAAGTATGGGAAATAGTTCCGAGACCAAAGAATAAAGATGTGGTATCCTCCAGATGGCTCTTGAAAATAAAAACATGTTGTTGATGGAAGTATTGAGAAGTATAAAGCAAGATTTGTCACTCATGGCTTTTCCTAGAAGGAAGGCATTGACTATGAAGAGACATTCGCTCCTATGGCCAGATACACTTCGATCAGGACCATCATATCTCTTGCAGCTAAGATGAAGTGGAAGCTGCACCAGATGGATGTGAAGACAACCTTCCTAAACAGTATCATTGAAGAGGAAGTGTATATAGAGCAAACTTAAGGATTTGAGGTTGAAGATAGGAAGTCTCATGTCTGTAGATTGAAGAAATCCTTATATGGATTGAAGCAAGCTCCCAGATCTTGGTATGGCCGTATAGACAATTTATTGACGAGCTTAGGATTTACCAAGAGTAAAGCAGACTCAAATCTCTACTTCAAAATTATGAATAACGAGCCAATAATCTTACTGCTATATGTGGATGACTTATTCTTAATTGGAGAAGAAAATATCATTGTTGAATGTAAAAAGAGACTTGCCTCTGAATTTGAAATGAAATACCTTGGCCTAATGCATTATCTCTTAGGTCTTGAGGTATGGCAGAGTCCTGAGAGGATCTTCCTTAACCAAGGTAAGTACATGGTCGAAATCTTAAAGAGATTTGACATGATGGAATGCAAACCCATGAATACACCCATGGAAGCAAAGTTGAAGCTGTTGGTTGATACTTCGTCAGATTTGATTGATTCCAAACTGTACAGATAGATTATTGGATCGTTGATGTACCTGACGAACACCAGACCAGAGATTTGTTTTTTCGTGAACACCTTGTGTCAGTTTCTGGTAGAACCCATACGTGTTCAACTAGTGGCTATAAAACATGTGATGAGGTACCTTAAAGGTAAAATAGATTATGGTCTCAGCTATGATGGATATCATGATTTCACATTGAATGGATATACTGATGTAGATTGGGAAGGAAGTGTTTCTGACAGGAAAAGCACTTTAGGATGTTGTTTTAGTTTGGGATCAGCTATGATCTCATGGAAAAGTAGGAAGCAATCTAGCATTTCTCTCAGTACAGTGGAAGTAGAATACATTGTTGCATGTTCTGCTAGTGCGAAGCTATATGGATTCGAAAGTTGTTGATCGACCTATTTGACTTAGAGATGAGAGAAAACTTGATTCTATGTGACAACCAAAGCTGCATAAAGATGACAGAGAATCTTGTATTCCATGACAGGTCGAAGCACATAGAGATCCACTATCATTACATCCACGACATGGTACATAGAGGAGCCTTGAAGCTCCAGTACATTAGCATGGATGAGCAGGTTACTGACATGTTGACCAAGCCTCTATCTTGTGTAAAGTTTGAGTACTTTCGAGATAACCTTGGCATAGTCTAAAAGGACCTTCCTCAAAAGGGGGAGTAGATGTGATGTTCCTTGCTTCTGACCTAGTTGTCATACATAAAGAAAGATGAGATGTGTTCCTTGCTTCTGACCGAGTTGTCAGACGTAAAGAAAGATGAGATGTTCCTTGCTTCTGACCTAGTTTTCAGATGTAAAGCAAGATGATATGTTCCTTTCTTCTGACATAGCTATCAAACATAAAGCAAGATGAGATGTTCCTTGCTTCTGACCTAGTTGTCAGACGTAAAGCAAGATGAGATGTTCCTTGCTTCTGACCTAACTGTCAAACGTAAATCAAGATGAGATGTTCCTTGCTTCTGACCTAGCTGTCAGATGTAAAGCAAGATGAGATGTTCCTTGCTTCTGACCTAGTTGTCATATGTAAAGCAAGATGGTGTGTGAATAGTACTATGCTTATGGTTCTATAGCTGCGACGTAAAGCAAGTCTAGTTCCCTTCTTCTGACCTGATGGTTGTGACGTAAAGTAGGATGTGTACCTTGCTTCTGACCTGATGGTTGTGACGTAAAGCAAGAAGATATGATGATACTAGCACTAAGCTTCCAGCTGGATAGTTGTGGCGTAAAGCCAATCTAGTATCCTGCTTCCGACCTGATGGTTGTGACGTAAAGCCAATCTAGTATCTTGCCTCCGACCTGATGGTTGTGACGTAAAGAAGGATGAGTATCTTGCTTCCAGCTTGAGGTAATTGATTTTGAAAGGGGGGTTGTTGTCCTCTCCAATTTTGATTCCATTGGTTCTGATCTGGTTGTTGTTGTTGTGGAGGCCAAGGGGTCCACATTGAGGGATCAACAAAGGGTGGGTTATTTTTTTGCATGGGTGGGTAAGTTTGTTGCATGGGTGGGTAAGTTTGTTGCATGGATGGGTAATTCATTTGATTAGTGTATTGCATTTTATTGTAGGGGGGGTAACTCATTTGATTGAAAGAATAATAATTATTCCAACGATTAGAAGATGCAAATGGCATGTTAGATTTCATACCTTGTCCCCACGGTTTCCATTGTCTCCTTTGTGTCATCAGATAGAAAGCTTCAGCTTCTTCGTCCGTTGGTTGTAATGTTGCATTGATCCCTGGTAAAGATGGACAATTTTGGGTATCATGATCTTTATCATAGATAGTGTAGATTGGCTTTTTGTCCAGTGGACATTCTCTTCGTGGGTGCTTATCTATGCATTGAGAACAAAATATGGACAAGGATGCTTTCGTTTCTGCTTTCTTTTTCTTAATCTGCAAGGTATCTATTTGTGAGGAAAAAGAGCTTATCATTTCAGTTTTAAAATCTTCAAGTAAATTACCTATCTCGGCTCTTGTTGCTCCCCCGCTGGCTGATTTTTGGACTCTTGAAAATGTGGTGTCCCTGCTATTTAATCTATTTCTTGAAGCTCCCCTTGAACATCTTTTGCATAAATTGACAATTTCATCATATGATTCCTTGGATATGTCCCCTTTTCCAAGCATATTCAACATATATAAACAGTCATCCCTTACTCCTTTTAATAAAATGGTTTTGAGAATATCCTTACTTACATTGGGGTGACTGGATCTTTGTAGATTGTATTGTAGCTTTTCTACAAAGTCTTCCATATTCTCGTCCTCTTCCTGCATCATCTTAAATAACTCCTCCCTCTTTTCTCTCGTTCGACAGTAGTCCTGGTATTTGTTCAGGAATTTCTGTTTCATTTGGTCCCATGTTGTGATTACATGGCCTCCAAGACTCATAAACCATCTTAGTGCATTCCCTTTTAGTGTTGCTGGAAATAACTTTAGTTTTTGAGCATTAGAAACGTAATCACAACTTCTGCATAATATATCAAACTCAAACATAAATTCATCAGGATCCTCTGAAGATAAACCATGAAAATTGGGTAATGCTGAGAGTGGAATTTTTTTCATGGGGGCTACTCCTCTAGGGAGATTGCCAATAGGAAATCCTAATGTAGAGAAAGATTTTTCATCTTTTACCTCTCCTTCAGGACCTGCCTGTTCTTTGTGATGCAATTCTTCATTGTACTCATCCATGTTTTCCTCTGTCTGCTCCCCTGTTGCACTTGCTCTGTCCTCAATGTCTCCTACTAGCTTCTGGACTGTCTTAGGACTCCAAACTTCTTTCCTTGTTCCAAAATTTGCTTGAAATGAAGGCTGGGAGTTTTGTTTTCGAAGGTTTGGTCGTTGAGCAGTAGATTCAGACTTTGATATAATCTCGTCAATGTAAGTCTTTCTTCCTCATTTTCCTTTTCCCTTGACACCTGTAGGGTTAGTGTCTTTGGGGTCTTTCATGTAATATTTTTATCTAAAAAGAAATCATAAGTGATTTTGAAATCTATAGCTACCTTCCCCGGCAACGGCGCCAAAATGTTGGTCACTATAATTGCTTAATCAATTCAAACAATCAAGTGATACATAAATTTTCAACCCAAGGAAGTCTGTTTATTTCAAATATAACCACGCACTATATATGCTCAATTCCAAAGGAAACTTAGAGTTGTAGTAAAGGAAACTATATTAATCACACTTGCCTTGAACTGAAGTTCTGACTTAAATTACAGGAAAGCAACCTACCTATTGCAAATCTTAAATATTAATCTAAAGAATCCTGGATTACATTAAAATAAAATTTGCAACAGGAAAGAACAACTATTCTGTAACCAGAGAACAGGACCCTTACTCTCAAGCAGAGACTTCAGCACCTCATTTCTGATTAACACTCTTTCATGAAAATAGTAATGCAGAGAAGGATAACTCTATCTAGCAAAGAACAAGGCTATCTAATTCCTTCCTTTCTAAGAAGGAACCCTTAACCCAGTCTCTGGCTAGCACACTTACAGAAGTAATTGAAATCTACAGAGAATAGGATATTTTGATCCCTTCCTTTCTGAGTAGGAACCCTTAACCCAGTCTTTGGCTAGCACACTTGCAGAAATAATTGAAATCTACAGAGAACAGGATATTCTGATCCCTTCCTTTCTGAGCAGGAACCCTTAGCCCAGTCTCTGGCTAGCACACTTGCAGAAATAATTGAAATCTACAGAGAACAGGATATTCTGATCCCTTCCTTTCTGAGCAAGAACCCTTAACCCAGTCTCTGGCTAGAATACTTGCAACAGTAATTGAAATCTACAGAGAACAGGATATTATAATCCCTTCCTTTCTGAGTAGGAACCCTTAACCCAATCTCTGGCTAGCACACTTGCAGAAGTAATTGAAATCTACAGAGAACAAGATATTTTGATCCCTTCCTTTCTGAGCAGGAACCCTTAACCCAGTCTCTGGCTAGCACACTTGCAGTAGTAATTGAAATCTACAGAGAATAGGATATTATGATCCCTTCCTTAATGAGCAGGAACCCTTAACCCAGTCTCTAGCTAGCCTCATAAAATCATCACACAAGATTGCTAATAAAAAGAATTATGAACTTCGTGAAAATAATGTAACATTCAATAAACTAAAGTTCTTAACAAGACAGAGTTCAGTAGTGTTTCAGCAAAGCGGAATTCATTAAAAGTAGTGTTTCAGCAGATGAA
>ML780460.1:455768-479180 GCA_009831015.1 Picea engelmannii
TTGATTGAAAGAAGAATAATTATTCCAACGATTAGAAGATGCAAATGGCATGTTAGAGTTCATACCTTGTCCCCGCGGTTTCCATTGTCTCCTTTGTGTCATCAGATAGACAGCTTCAGCTTCTTCGTCCGTTGGTTGTAATGCTTCCTTGATCCCTGGTAAAGATGGACAATTTTGGGTATCATAATATTTATCACAGATACTGCAGATTGGCTTTTTGTCCAGTGGACATTCTCTTCGTGGGTGCTTATCTCTGCATTGAGAAAAAAACATGGACAAGGCTGCTTCCATTTCTGCTTGCTTTTTCTTAATCTACAGGGTATCCATTTGTGAGGCAAAAGAGCTTATCATTTCAGTTTTAAAATCTTCAAGTAAATTACCTATCTCGGCTCTTGTTGCTCCCCCGCTGGCTGATTTTTGGACTCTTGAAAATGTGGTGTCCCTGCTGTTTAAACTATTTCTTGAAGCTCCCCTTGAACATCTTTTGCATAAATTGACAATTTCATCATATGATTCCTTGGATATGTCCCCTTTTCCAAGCATATTCATCATATCTAAATAGTCATCCCTTACTGCTTTTAATAAAATGGTTTTGAGAATATCCTTACTTACATTGGGGTGACTGAATCTTTGTAGATTGTATTGTAGCCTTTCTACAAAGTCTTCCAGATTCTCGTCCTCTTTCTGCATCATCTTAAATAGCTCCTCCCTCTTTTCTCTCGTTCGGCAGCAGTCCTAGTATTTGTTCAAGAATTTATGTTTCATTTGGTCCCATGTTGTGATTACATGGCCTCCAAGACTCATAAACCATATTAGTGCATTCCCTTTTAGTGTTGTTGGAAATAACTTTAGTTTTTGAGAATTAGAAACGTAATCATAACTTCTGCATAATATATCAAACTCAAACAGAAATTCATTAGGATCCTCTGAAGATAAACCATGAAAATTGGGTAATGCTGAGAGTGGAATGTTTTTCATGGGGGCTACTCCTCTAGGGAGATCGCCAATAGGAAATCCTAATGTAAAGAAAGAGTTTTCATCTTTTACCTCTCCTTCAGGACCTGCCTGTTCTTCGTGATGCAATTCTTCGTTGTACTCATCCATGTTTTCCTCTGTCTGCTCCCCTGCTGCACTTGCTCTGTCCTCAATGTCTCCTACTGGCTTCTGGACTATCTCAGGACTCCAAACTTCTTTCCCTGTTCCAAAATTTGCTTGAAATGAAGGCTGAGAGTTTTGTTTTCGAAGGTTTGGTCATTGAGCAACAGATTCAGACTTTGATATAATCGCGTCAATGTAAGTCTTTCTTCCTCCTTTTCCTTTTCCCTTGCCACCTATAGGGTTAGTGTCTTTGGGGTCTTTCATGCAATATTTTTATCTAAAAAAAATCATAAGTGCTTTTGAAATCTATAGCTACCTTCCCCGGCAACGGTGCCAAAATGTTGGTCACTATAATTGCTTAATCAATTCAAACAATCAAGTGATACATAAATTGTCAACCCAGGGAAGTTTGTTTATTTCAAAGATAACCACGCACTATATATGCTCAATTCCAAAAGAAACTTAGAGTTGTAGTAAAGGAAACTATATTAATCACACTTGACTTGAACTGAAGTTCTGACTTAAATTACAGGAAAACAACCTACCTATTGAAAATATTAAAGATTAATCTAAAGAATCCTGGATTACATTAAAATAAAATTTGCAACAGGAAAGAACAACTATTCTGTAACCAGAGAACAAGACCCTTACTCTCAAGCAGAGACTTCAGCACCTCATTTCTGATTAACACTCTTTCATGAAAACAGTAATGCATAGAAGGATAACTCTATCTAGCAGAGAACAAGGATATCTAATTCCTTCCTTTCTAAGCAGGAACCCTTAACCCAGTCTCTGGCTAGCACACTATCAGAAGTAATTGAAATATACAGAGAACAGGATATTCTGATCCCTTTCTTTCTGAGCAGGAACCCTTAACCCAGTCTCTGGCTAGCACACTTGCATAAATAATTGAAATCTACAGAGAACGGGATATTCTAATCCCTTCCTTTCTGAGCAGGAACCCTTAAACCAATCTCTGGCTAGCACACTTGCATAAATAATTGAAATCTACAGAGAACAGGATATTTTGATCCCTTCCTTTCTGAGCAGGAACCATTAACCCGGTCTCTAGCTAGCACACTTGCAGCAGTAATTGAAATCTACAGAGAACAGGATATTATGATCCCTTCCTTTATGAGTAGGAACCCTTAACCCAGTCTCTAGCTAGCACACTTGCAGAAGTAATTGAAATCTACAGAGAACGGGATATTATGATCCCTTCCTTTCTGAGAAGGAACCCTTAACCCAGTCTCTGGCTAGCACACTTGCAGCAGTAATTGAAATCTACAGAGAACAGGATATTCTGATCCCTTCCTTTCTGAGCAGGAACCCTTAACCCAGTCTCTGGATAGCCTCATAGAATAATCACACAAGATTGCTAATAAAAAGAATTATGAACTTCGTGAAAATAATGTAA
Source organism: Picea engelmannii (assembly GCA_009831015.1). Lineage (NCBI taxonomy): Eukaryota > Viridiplantae > Streptophyta > Pinopsida > Pinales > Pinaceae > Picea > Picea engelmannii. Next base: position 458,284 of record ML780460.1, read on the forward strand.
CATTCAATAAACTAAAGTTCTTAACAAGACAGAGTTCAGTAGTGTTTCAGCAAAGCGGAATTCATTAAAAGTAGTGTTTCAGCAGATGAAAGTTAATCAAGGCATAAACAGAAATTACACTAACACACTCTAAAACTAACGGGTGAATATTGTGAAGAAGGTGGGCCCTCCCTTCTCACAAGATTCCCCTGAATCGAGAAAGCTAGAGAAGGATACTCAAAGCAGTCTTTTATTCATCTATCAAAATATCATATTACAATCTGTAAATGAAATACGTCCCTCTCTCTTGAAGCTTTCTTAATACATAAAACTTGGATCCCTCGAATGATGATTTCCTCATTTAAAGAGGGAACCCCTTCGATACAATTGATCAAAAATTACAATGTGTATCTGAGTCTTATCTTTAGTCGGATCTACATTCTAAACCAGAATAGGATGTCCTAGTCTCGCACAACAGAATGCAATTACAGGTGCTGAATGAGTTATTGTTGTTATGGCTGGAGTAACAGCTTCTTCTCGTTGCTGCTGATGTTGTTTCAGCGTCACAATTCGTGGGTTGTTTCAGCCACGTGAATTGCACTCTTGACTGTGTCGGCATTCTTATGTAGGAGCGATGGTTGGTGCTTTGAGTTGCTTGTTGACCGCTGACTGTGTAACGGCTTCCTTTGTGTTTCAGCATCGTCGGGCCTGGCGGCGTCCTCTGTGTTTCAGCATCTGCGGCTCTGGACTGTGTAGCAGCTCTGTATTTTAGCATCGTCGGTCCTGGGTAGCTTCCTCTGTGTTTCATCATCTGCGACTCTGAATTGTGTAACAGCTCTGTGTTTCAGCATCTGCGACCCTGGACTGTGTAACAACTCTATGTTTCAGCATATGTGACCCTGGACTGTGTAACAGCTCTGTGTTTCAGCAACAGGCCTCAAACGCTAATATGTAATTTGAACACTTATACATTTCTAATCAATGGTTTAAGTACAAGAGTGATGTAAAATATTATGCAAAACAGATTAAACGTATAGTAATGAGAAGGGACGTTGTATACCTTTGGGATGATCAGATAAAGTGATAATATGAGTTTAAATATGGGTGATCAAGAGTGTAATAGTGGCAAAAAGTATAGGCAAAAAGGTACATTGTGTGGTCCTAACACCAGCTTGACAGATGTTACTTAAATCCAGTCTTGTATTATGATGAGCCAACCTTGTGTTGTGATGATGATGATGTATCAATTTTTATACTAATACATATTGATGCAGATGATGATGGCATTCCCTTGAGAATGATGATGTTTCGGATGAAGAAAACTTTTGATGGTTTATAGATACACCAGCCAAGATGATATTGATGATGTTGTCCTCTCTCTCTCGCATGATGTTGCTGAAGAATACCCTTCTTATTAAGGGGGAGTGTTGAAATAATGTAACTACAAAGAATATTCTTATTATTATTGATATATTATTCATAGGATCAATCCCCATTTTGGATTGATCATGTCATTTATTGTAATAGGACCAAATCCCCTTTTGCAAATTGGTCAAAAGACAATTGTAATAGGCAGAATAAGAAGTCGGCCCCAACAGTTATTAAAGAGACCCAGAAATATAATAAGGTGGGTTTAACCACCCAGTTTGAGAAGTCGGCACTACCAGTCAAGAGACACTTCACACGTGTCATACTTGTATAAATAAAGGAGGCTAGTGCCTCACTTAGACACAACTCACTTGCTCAGTTTGAGAGACAATTTATGATCTGTTATCGGCAAAGGAGAGAGAGAGTGGCGCATATCTAGGAGAGGACTTTTTGTATTAGCATAAGAGATCTCTTGGCATTGTATTGGCTATCTACATTAAGGAATTTTTGTTGGGTTTTCTCCCACTAGAGGGTTTCCCAGGATAAATTTTGTGTCTCTTGTGATTGTGTATTTCTCATTGATCCTGGATTATGCTATTGTTATCTAATGAAATGAAAACATCTATATTAATGGCTTAAAAATTAACACAACAAGCTATGTTATTGTTACATCAACCTTAGCCTCCAATTCAGCTTGAACAGTCGATCTCGTAGCGCAATCCACAGCTTTGTCTGAACTAGTGGTTTCAGTAGCACCGAGCTTAGGAGGAAAATTTCAAATCGATAAACAGTTAACAACCTCATGAATAACCAAATCTCAATATTCCTTTTGAAGACAAGGGTGCTGAAAAAAATGAAATACATGTCATCAGCTAATGACGGAGAATGATGGTAAAGGAGAATAAGGATAGAGGTGCGCTATGAAAACTCCTAGTGAGTTGGCACCACCCTTTTCAAAGTTTGATTTGACTTCTTAATAGGCATAGGGACAACATGGAAAGGATAAAGAGCATGAGTGGATGGAGTGACTTGTCAAGTTATTATGATCATGTGGTCAATAATGTTTGGTGTCAAGTCAAAAGGTGAGTCAAAAGACATAAACCATAAAATGAACCTAGGCTATAACCATATGTGTGAGCCAAAAAGGTGAACATAAAACCCAAGTATTTATTTGTCTAGACTAACCTAAGCAAATCACAAAGGGAAAAATAAAACAAACCTAAAGACTAAAGGATAAAAATTAAAACCTAAGGGACAAATGACCCATGACAACTTCATGCTATAACACTCTGCACCTATGATAAATAAATCATCAACGTATAGAACCAAAATGAGTGGATCTTCTCCAACAAGTATGAAGTTCAATTTAGGATCCAACTCACTCTTTTTAAAGCCCACACTCTGCAAGTATCCATTGATCTTGGAATTCCATGCTCTAGGTGCATGTTTGAGTCCATACAAGGATTTATTAAGCCTACACACATGAGACTCCCTCCCATGTACCTCAAATCCCTAAGGTTTCTCTACGTATACTTCTTCATCAATGATCCCATTGAGGAAAGTTTTTCTCACAACCATCTAATGTATCCTCCACCTCATTACGCCGAAAGGCGTACACCTATTGACAATGGGTAGATTTAATAGGGGTTTAGTGCTTAATAAGTTTTCTATGGACAGGATTAAATATGGCTGGAATATTCTTAGTAGTCACACAAAATAAATGGTTGTGATTTCAATCATTAACTTCCTAGCTATTATAAAGACATCCGTTTATGTGTTTACTTTTTTACATTTACCTAATCATATTTAAAAATTACTTTGATAACTAACTGATTGCCACCTAAGTGATTAACAAAAATTAAAATATTAACACCAGATAAATGAAGCCCAACCGTTTATTTGTTAATCAATAATAAAATTTAATATATTCTTTTAAGGATTCTTTTCATCTTATCAACCTTTCGGTGTTGATCAGCCACAATTATGTGGTTGTGCTAGTAACTAAAGAAATAGAAATAAAAACTCGAATAGAAGCATACCTAATGACTAGAGAAAATGTCTCCTTGTAGTCCACTCCCTCTTTCTAGGACAACCCTCTCTTGAAAAAACTCGCTTGAAATTATTGATGCTACTATATGTAGCATGCTTGATATTGTAGAGCCACCTGGAACTCACAAATGACTTCCCCTTCAGTATCAAAACTATGTCCCAAACATCATTCCTCATAATATAGGTGTGCTCCTATACCATGGCGTCCTGCCATACCTGTTGATCTACTACTTCCTACAAATTGGAAGGATTAGCATAAATGATGCTACTCATAAATGCCATATAGTTAGGAAACTTATTTAGAGGCATGTGTTCTCTTACCATTCCTAGGAGCCTTTCCAACATCCCTCAATGTCTATAATAGCCATCAGGGTCTCTTGACAGGACTAGAAGGGTCTAACACCTCCTCCCAACCTGAATTTTGAACACCTAACTACTGCTCATCCTTCAGAGCCTTATGCTCCTCATCCTCTTCACTATTGATGAATCTTGAGTATTCCTAGATGCAAATTTCTCCTCGAACTTAACATTTTTTCTCACAATTGTCTTCCGATACATTAGAATGAAGATCATGTAAGCCTTTGAGGTCTCATTGTACCCCACAAATATACCATTATGTCTTGAAGGATCCAATTTCATCCTCTTCTCCAAATACACATGGATGTAAGATGGACAAACATAGATCCTCAAATGACCAATCTTTGTCTTCACTACTGATAATGCTTCCTGTTGGGAGGCCTCTTAGGCCCTTGTAATAATGCATCATATATTATACACTAGTATAATAATGTATGGATACATGTAATGAAGTATGTAAATGCATGTAGAGGATAAATGAAACTAACAAAGGATTAGTTGGAGTGGGTACAACCTCTCTGATATAGCCCCCTCCACTCCTTGGGGTTGCTCAACCTCCTGGTAAAGGATATTCACAAAGCTGAGCTGGATTATCTCCTCGGGACCCTGCTAGTCCCCAAATTGGATTAATACAGGCCCCTTTATCACCTCAGACGTAGTTCATATGGAACCTGTGGGCCCTTTTCTTAGTGCTCTTTAAAATTTTAAAATTGATGGGTGCTAGCTCCTTCTGCTAGCCCCTCTCCACATGCGAACTTGGGCTATGACCTGGGACTAAACCTCCTAAAGATATTCTAAACTTAGGGCTTCGTCTATTTTTCCAATAGCTGCAACGTTTTTTCCCGAACCCCGAACTACGAACTCACCTGGACAATCAACGGTTCTCACTTATCCGACATCCAACGGTTGTGATCCACTTTGGAATTCAGTGTTAGAGAGTTCCTAATGTTGACCCCGGCCTTCAGGACTTTTGATCCTCAGAAACTTTGAAATTTCCATGGAGTGTTCTATCACCGGATTGATATATCTGTCACCACGTGTTCCAACAACAGATGGCTAGGATGATTCCTTACCTTGGGAGCTCCAAATGAATTATTTTCAATGATCCTCTTCATCCTTTCCTTTCCTCTGGAGTACGCACTTATGGACTACAACAATTTTCTAACGCGTGTCCCTCTCAGATCGACGACCACAATTTACTTTGGCAATTCAAACTTTGGGAGTTTTGGCTTCACTACTCTCAGTTTCCTATGAAGTACTATTCTCCCGGAGTACACATATCTTCACCACGTGTCCCTCCTAGATCCAATGGTTTAGATCTCTTCATCCTTCATGACTTCATGAAATTTTCTCTTTTCTCCACGCAAATCTTTTGGAGCTTTACTTCCCAGACTCTCTGATCCACTACCCTGTATCCTCCTTGATACCGATGGCTTAGATTTACTTCGCAACTTCGGGTCTTCGGATATTCCTGCTCCTTTAACACCTTCAAACATCTGAGCACATGAAGTTCCAAAGGACTCAAAGACTATCCTTTGTGCAACTTCCCCAGATATCATGATCTGAAAATATCATGATTCCTCCAAATGGGTCTTGCTCGTTGATTTGGAAATTTTCAGTGGGATCCTCCCTACTGAATAATTTCCACCCTCTATCTCTCTTGATCTTTCTCCTTCTCATAATTTGACCTCCTCATAATTATTCTTCGACACTTAACTGAATATCAAACCTATGCATGCCTTGTAATGGGTTTATTTTACTTAACCCTTTGGTGGGTGACTGTGCACTCCTTGCAATAGTTCCTGCACAACTCAATTGTTCCTCCTGAACAATGTGTCTTTGAGTGTGTTCCTTCCTATGTACACCTTGATTAGTTCCTTTGCACTATATTCCAATAACTTCATGTTATCCTTCCTGAGCTTCTGATTCAAAACAGACCCTGTCAACTCACCCCTTGTGAACACTATGTACTCCTTGCATGTAAATCTCTACATTATCTCTTCTGAGCTTCTCAGTCAAAATAGAATCTGTCAACGCACACCTTACAGACACTATGCACTCCTTGCATACGCTCGTAGAAAATAAACAATTGAAACTTATCTAATCCTCATAGATTCATACATTCAACCATGAAAAGCATTCATAACATAACAACAAGTAATAACAGAGAATTCCAATTAAACATAAAGCCTACCATTCATTCAGATAGACATAGTAACATCAACACCAAACATTTGGAACAATGCTTCTCTGTTATATTCATTCAAATGATATGTACATGGTCTCATACAAATTGATAAGCTTCAACAACTCAACAACAAGAACTTCAAATAAATTTCAGCATGCCTCATTTGGGCATACAATACCTTTATTTCTACAAAATGAGCTCATAGAGATTTTCCCTCCGGCTACCTTAGTGCTATCGATCGTAACATCAACACCAAACATTTGGAACAACGCTTCTATGCTATATTCATTCAAATGATATGTACATGGTCTCATACAACTTGATAAGCTTCAACAACTTCAAATAAATTTCAGCAAGCCTCATTTGGGCTTACAATACCTTTATTTATACAAAACGAGCTCATAGAGATTTTCCTTCTGACTACCTTAGTGCTATCGTATCGAATTTAAAGATTTCAAATACTAAGGATTTTTTCAATAAATGACCGGTAAAGATAGATAAGAGCAAATGGTTTAGATCTGTACTGCCATTAGCTATATTAAGGAAAAAACAATCTCCATCGATCTCACACGATGTTTTAGCCTCTTAGCATTTAATATCTTCTTTAATTACAATATTTTCAAGGTATTTCATGACATACCATCTTTAAAATTTGAAAACACTTCAAAATACATGCTAAGGAATTGAGTTGTCCTCCACTTGCACTTTGATGACGATGCTCCTGCATCATACTCCTCTGGACAAAAATTCATGGAGTCATGTCCATGAGCTCCTACACTGAATTTCCATGCTTCTTAATATCTATTTCATTTACCCAACTGGCATCTTCTATTGGGTGGCCTTTCCACTTTACCAAATATTCAAAATAAGTTTTCCTCCTGGTCTTCTTACCAATCCTTTGATCTATGATCTTCTCCATATGCGGCTTTTCTGCTACAAGCATCTGCTTCTCCCACTGGATCTATTTTTGATATTGTGATCCTTTGGTGTCATCTTCCCTATAAGGATACAGGTCTAACATGTTGAATGTGGGTGATATACCCACATCTTCTGGAAGCTCTATCTCATAAGCATTGGAATCAAATTTTCTTAGGATCTTACATGGTCCTATCTTCTTCAATTTCAGTTTGTTATATGGTCCCCTTTGGAACCTTTCCTTCCTAATATATGCTAAAACTTGATATCTCACTTCAAATTGAATTTCTCTCCTATGTTGATAAACTCTATGTTAATATTCTCTACTATTGTTCTGCAACTGCTCTTTGATCTGATTATGAAGCTTCTGCATTTCTGCAACAAAGTATTCTTCTCCAACGATTATGAATTCATTCTAATCCATATATCTCAATCATGATACTCCCCTTGGCTTCATCCCATATAATATATGGAATGGGCTCTTTCATGTACTTATGTTTGGTGATTCGTTGTATGCAAACTCTACTTGTGACAGAATTTGATCCCACTGGCTATGATGTTCAGTAACCAGACTCCTCAACAAATTTCCTAAACTCGAATTTACCACCTCATTCTATCCATTTGTTTGAGGGTGATATGTTGAACTAAAAGACAGTTTTTTCCCTAGTTTCTTCCACAATGTCCTCCAAAAATTACCAACAAATTTACTGTCCCTATCTGAGACAATAATCTTGGGAAACTCATGAAGTCTCACAACTTCTTTGAAAAAACATTTTGCAATGTGTGTTTCATCATTAGTTTTCTAGCATGGGATAAAGTGTTCCATATTTGAGAATCTCTCAACTACCACAAATATGGAATCACTTCCTCTTTGTGTCCTTGGCAATCCCAACAAAAAATCCATGCTTATTGCATCCCAAGACCTATCTGGAATAGGAAATGATTGATACAATCCAGTGTTCTATCTCTTTCCTTTTGCATACTGGAAAATATTACATTTGTTTACAAATTTATTCACCTCTTCCCTCATAGTATGAACTGTTCAACTATGCAAATGTCTTTTCATGGCCAAAATGTCATGCTAGACCTCCACTATGTTTTTTCTTCAACAAATTTTCTCTCATTGAGCACTTTGGTATGCACAACTAGAAACTTTTAAACAACAATCCATATTGACTCAGATACTCTATCCACTAGATTTTGTCTCTAAGCACAGGATTTTCACATGCTTCATATGCCTCTTTAAAATCTGGGTCATCACAATACATCTCCTTAAGGTGTTCAAGCCCTAAGGTTTTCAGTTGAAATTCCTGTAGAATCAGACATCTCCTTCTCAATGCATTAACAAATTTGTTAGCATTACCAGAAATATGTTTAATGACAAAAGTGAAATTTTGCATAAACTCTATCCACTTAGCATGTCTTTGATTTAATTTCTCATGTCTGGTTATGAATTGTAAAGCCTGATTATCGCTATACAAAACAAATTCTTTTGGAACAAGGTAGTGCCTCCATTTCTTCAAGGATTGAATTATTGCATAAAATTCTTTATCATATGTGGATTAATTTCTCTTAATGTCATTCAGATTCTCACTAAAATATGAAACAGGACTATTATCTTGGCTCAAGACTACTCCAATTTCAACTCCACTAGCATCACATCTTACTTGAAATGTCTTCCCAAAATCTAGCAAGACCAAAATCGGTTGTTCTATTATCTTCTCCTTTAATATCTTTAATATTTTCTCAGCTTCTTTTGAACAGTTAAAATAATTGTGTCTCTTATTCACCGTATTCATAATTGGGGTACAAATTCCACTGAAATTTCTAATGAAATTCCTATAGAAACTTGCTAATCCATGGAACCTTCTCACCTCAAATATGATCCTTGGAGATGAACATTCTCTGATTACTCTCACCTTCTTTGGATCCATATTCAATTCATTTGAAGAGATCTCAAAACCCAAGTAAATGAGCTCTATCTTCATAAAATATGACTTCTTAAGATATATCAGCAAATTCTCCCACTGCAATCTCCTCATCACTAACACCAGATGTCTCAAATGCTCTTCTTCAATTTTATTGAATACTAATATATCATCCAGATATACAATCACAAAATTACCAATGAAATATTTCAATACCTCATTCATCAACCTCATAAAAGTACTTGGAGTGTTTTTCAAGATAAATGACATAGCAATCCACTCATACAGGCTTTCGTTTGTTTTGAAGGTTGTTTTCCACTCATCACCTTCTCTCATCCTTATGTGGTGATATCCACTTTTCAGGTCTATCTTTGAAAAATAATTTGATCCACTCAAACAATCCATTAACTCATCCATTCTTGGAAAAGGAAATATGTACCTGATGGTGATCTTGTTTATGTCTCTTGAGTATGTACACATTCTCCATCCTCCATGTTTTTTCGGACTTAACAAAGTAGGTACTGTGCATGGAATCAATCTTTCTCTGACCAAACCCTTGTCCATCAAATCTTGGACTTGTCTCTTTAGCTCCTCATTCTCTTGAGGTGTTAATATGTACGTTTCTTTGTTCGGCAGACATTCTCCTGGTATTAGATCAATGTGATGGTTGATACTCCCAATGGGTGGAAATGAGCTAGGTAACTCATCCACTACTATGTCAACAAAATTCTCTAACAGCTCCTGAATTTATTCAGGTAGATCATCCACAGAAGTACTTGTAAGGATGACTTTATGCTTCCTCACTATAGAAAATTGCATCTCATGTTCTTTCTTGACTTCACCCAGGAGCTTCTTCCAACTCATGAGAAGTATACTTGTGTTGGCTTCTTCCTTTACTTTCTTTTCCTCTATTGGCAGTAACATGTGTGTCCTACCATTCTTCTCCGAAGTATAAGTTTTTTTCTCCCATCATGAATGACATTCATGTCATATTGCAATGGTCTCCCCAAAAAAACATGGCATACATCCATGGGAATCACATCACAGAAAATCTCATCTCTATATCATACTATCTTAAATTCAATTAGGCATTGTTTAGTTACCATTACCTGGTGTCCTTTCTGTAACCATGAGACTCTATATGGACTCAAATGTGTAGTTGTCTCCAGCTCCAAATTCTTCACTATCTATGTGGATACTAAGTTATCAATGCCCCCACTATCAATTATCACCTTGCATACCATATCTTTAGTCTTGCAAGAAGTTCTGAACAAATTGTTCCTCTGCACTGGTTTTTCAACCTCTGGCTCTAGCTTCAAGAGAACCTTCTTCATCATTAGATATTTTCCATCTTCTACACCTTCTACTTCAACATTTTTCTTTTGCTCTTCTAAAATGTGAGCTTCACATCCTCCTTATTTCTTTCTCTTGGGGCATTCCCAAGACATGTGTCATGTTTTTCCATAGGAATAACACTTCACCTCTCCTCCTCTGCCTCTTCCTCTTCCTCAAGGAAAAAAATCACCCACCATCTTGTCTCCCTCAGGAACTTCCTCCTCTTTCTGAGTGACTGTGTGGTTTTCCAGTATCAACCTTGGGATTTTGTGCCTTGTCATGGACAATTCCTTTATGTCTATTTAGACTTATTCCTTTTCTTCCCTGACTCTGTTTCCTGCCTAACTTCTCTTCTTCCTTCATTGAAATCTAATAAGCATCCTCCACTATCCTTATTGTCATCATGTTGATTTCATCCTGGATTTCATATATCAATCCATTAATATACCTAGCAACATTTTCATCATCTTTCTCTCTCTGTCCAGCCCTGGTGTTTAGCTTGTAAAACTCCTATGTGTAATATTTTACTGTCATTCCCTTTTGTCTCTGGTTCTGCAACTTCCTGAACAAATTTATATGATAGTCCTTGGGTATGCATTTAGCCTTCATCTTGGCTACCATTATGTCCCAATTCTTGATCTTTTGTTTTCCTTTGCATCTTTTGTCAGCTTGTAGTTCATCCCACCACAACGCTACATGTCCCTTCAACCTGGTGACAGCGTGTTTCACCCTCTTCTCCTCATCAACATCTTCATAGTAGAAGTACGTGTCCATTTCTCTTATCCAATCAAGAAATTATTCAACATATAATTTTCGTTCATACATTGGAATTTATATGTTTTCTCTTGCTACCAATTTGACAGCAGCTTTCAGCAAGCGTTCTTTCGCAACAACTTCTCTTATAGTTCCTTTAACTTCCACTTCTTGTCTTTCTGCATCAATGACATCTCTAGCATCATGTTATTTTCCTTTTTTTGTATCCATAGTATCTAATCATGTGCGAAGTTCTCTCATCTCCCTTTCCACAGCTCGATTTGATACAGGTTTCTCTGCATGTCTTCTAGGTGGCATGGTGTTGAGATTTCTCCTTTACACAGATACCACTTGATGTACTTGATACCATTGGATGTTATCAAAATATATCCTCTCTTTCCTACATGAATGTAAAATATGTATCTCTGATACCACTTGATGCAGACCCCCCCCCTTCTCTCCTCGGGGCTACAATCAACTCTTTGGGCCTCTACTAGACCTTGGAATCAATTTACACAGGCCCCTATTTGTTACCACACAGGTTCAATTCACCCACAACCATGTCCTCTGGTGCTTCTAGTAACACTAAGTGGTGAGTGTTAGCTCCTCTTCAATATGACCACAATCTATAACCTCAGGTCACCCCCCTTTGTGACTTCGGGCTTTAGCTGTTTTGGATGCAACTTACTTATTTTTCCTCGAACTCAAAACCCACGAAATCACCTAGACCAGATCTACGATCTTCTCTTCTCTAACATCCAATGGCTGTGATCTACTTTGGGACTCTAGTTTTGGGATTTTTGAGTGTTCCAAACACCCCTTTTCCCCATAGTGACTTTTACTCAGAATTATGGATCGAGCGCCATCTGCTCGCCTCGATCAATGGTCGAGGTTGTTATTCATTCCTACTTAGGGTGACTTGCATTCAACACCCCTTTTCTCCTCTTTCTCTCGGAGTGTCAATCCTCCAAAGTGACATATCTTTCACCATGTGTCCTTTCCTAACGAAGGGCTCAGATGAACTCTGACACTCCAGCCTTCCAGATTTCTCGTGCCTTCACACTCCAATTTCCTTCGGATTGAAATTTATACGGAGTAAATATCCAGTCTCCACGTGTCCCTCTACTCATCAATGACCCCTGTTGACTCTGACCTTTGAGATTTTTGACCCTCAGAAACTTACTCGACAATTTCCTTGGATTTTTCTATCACCAGAGTGATATATTTTTCGCCACGTGTTCCAACAACGGACGGCTAGGATGATTCCTTACTTTGGGAGCTTCGTACGACTTATGGTCAATGATCCACTTCCTCCTTTCCTTTCCTTCGGAGTACACTTCCAGACTCCTTGCATGTAAAGATCCACGTTATCTCTTCTGAGCTTCTCATTCAAGCTAGACTCTGTCAATGCACACCTTGCAGACACTATGCACTACTTTCATGCGCTCGTAGAAGAGACACAATTGAAACTTATATAATCCTCATAGATTCATACATTCAACCATGTAAATCATTCATAACATAAGAACAAGTAATAATAGAGAATTCCAATTAAACAAAAAGCCTACCATTCATTTAGATAGACACGGTAACATCAACACCAAACATTTGGAACAACACTTATCTGTTATATTCATTCAAATGATATGTACATGGGCTTATACAACTTGATAAGCTTCAACATATCAACAACAACATCTTCAAATAAATTTCAGCAAACCTCATCTGGGCATACAACACATTTATTTATACAAAACGAGCTCATAGAGCTTTTCCCTCCGACTACCTTAGTGATATCCTATCGAATTAAAAGCTTTCGACTACTAAGGCTTATTTCAATAAATAATCTATACAAACAGATAAGAGTATATGATTCATATATGTACTACTATTATCTATATTAAGGAAAATACAATCTCCATTAATCTCACACGATGGTTTAGCCTCTTAACATTTAAGATATTATTTAATTACAATCTTTTCAAGGTATTTCATGACATGCCATATTTAAAATTTGAAAAGACTTCAAAATGCGCGCTAAGGCGCTGAGTCATTCTCCACTTTCACTTTGATGATGATGCTCCTGCATCATATACCAAAAGTCATTTTCCACAATAAATATGAAAACGCAATCTTCAACAAGCCCTTAAATCAATCACACAAAATTGAACACAAGAGAGATAATATACAAAACAATTGAGGTAGGGTAACACCATATATTATTTCTTATGGAAGGAATTCACTCCTCAAACAGTGTTTGCTTGTTACAATAACAATATACTTCACTATTCTCATTACATTTATCATCCCTTCCTTATATAATACTACCTAAGAACATTCTAGAGAAGGAACCTTCTAGAAATCCTTTTCTCACATTTAGTATGTTCACACTAATATGTCTCACTACCATAGTGGGACTTATTTAATAATATAGTGGATCTATCCCACCTTACATCGAATGGCCTCCAATTTTATCACCATGTGCCCTTTGGGCCCCCCATTACCTCCCTAGATACACTACAAGTACCTTGCTCCATAGAGAAAGGGCCTCCTTTGGAGGAAACATGTGTTGCTTTTCATTTCTTGCCTATGTTAATGCGTAGTATATTTGTTTTATATCTTTGATTACTTAAATATTTGAATAACATTGAATTAATTGTATAGTTATTTTTACATTTTGATGTATGTTGTAGTAAGTATTATTTTAATCATTCATTAATTAATTGTTCAATGCTACTAATCTGCTAGTATAAATCATCAGTTGTGTTTTCCTTTTACCATTCATAGTTTCTTGTTTTTTAGTCAAGTAAAATTGGATTTGTAGATTGATGTTAATAGGGTGGTTAATGTGTACAAATAGCTAAATAATCCCTCATCCTTCCATATACTCTTCATGATACTTTGTAATCTTACAATCCATGTGTTGACAATTAAATGCACTAGTAAACTAGATGCCCTACTAGGAATTAATAGGGTATATAGTAGGAATTCATGCATTCTTGAGGTTGTGTTAACCATTTGTACAAGTAGGTTGAATCCTAAGGGTGATCTCCATAAAATTACACATGAGAAAAAAAGGGGGATCATGCCCCCTCTCCAACCTCCAAGGGAGACAAGAATTTAAGTACTCAAGTCACTCAATCAACAAGATCTTAATTCAATTTTCTAATTGGTGAAATTTTAATTAAGAAGGGAAGTAATGTCCTTGAAACACGATCCATGATTCTATGGATCCTAGAGACAAGTTTCCTTCAATCAAGGATTGATTTAAGAACTAAGTTGTGATTTTTAGTATAAATTGGAGCTAAGATGAAGTAGGATGGAGTTAAGTATTTTATTTTTGGCATAGTACTTACATAGATGATAGTGCATTCAATTTGTTAGGGAACACTATGTTGTTATGAAGTAATTTATGAATGAGGAAACCATACTTTTACTTTAACCACAATATATAAACTTAAATTTTATCAAAAATATATCATCAATGTATAATCTATGATTGCATTCAATATATCATGATCATATAAACATAAGTAGAATCACATCAACAACATCACATCAAATACACAATACACCATAATTTATGTGGAAACCCAAATGGGAGAAAACCGCAGAATGATTTCTTATATATTATGAAGAATACATTCATTGGAAGCACCAACTTCCCAATTCTCTAGCTACAAATGGAAGGAGGCTAGGACCCCCTATTTATAGGCTCCAACCTGAAGGAAGCTACAAATTCTTGAATTCTCTGGCTCCAACCACAAGGAGGCTACAACCCATTGATTATCAGGCTCCAACCTGAAGGAATATCCAACTCCCTATGTTCTCCGACACCAACTGGAAGGAGGCTAAAACCCCCTTTCCTTGCCCTATCTCATCGCCCTGAAATATAAGTGTAGAATAAATTGTCACTACAAAAATCATTGCCACTTCCACTGTCATAGTCACTGTCACATCAACCTGTAACTTGTCAACATGCCACTGTATCCAACCTATCACATCAACTCACCACTACCATTGTCATTAACATACCATCAACCTGTCACCACTACTAATACTTAACATAAAAAAAATATATCCTCTCACATGCATACCATCAAAAAACCATGTATATCACCCATGTACATCAACTTGTATCAAGTTTAAACCATGCATCAATCATGCACTAACACCTGTACCAAAACCATGCACCAAAACCTGTACCAAACTATGCATCAACAATGCACCAACACCTGTACCAAATCGTGCATCAACCATGCACCAAAACAAGTACATCAACCATGTACTATACCAAGTACATCAACCATGTATCATACCAAGTACATCAACCATGTATTGTCTCATGCATCAACAATGTATCATATCATAGGATATCATCAATGAAGTGCCCCAAGTATAAAAAATATAGCCTTAATACCAAGATACCAATATAGCCAAATTATGCTACTAATCAATGTACCATAACATCTCCAATAAGTACCAACATGTACCTACATCACCAAGACATGCACCTCATACATGTACCAAGAATATGCCTCACACCATGCACCAAAGATGTCCCTAATGCATATACCAATTCTTCAACAAAATACCAAAGGAAACACCATCAACATGTAACCAATATGTACCTCAAACCATGTGCCTCAAGCATGTTCCAACATCCATGAACCATGTACCATGCGATAACATCAAACATGTGCCCTATCACTCATATACCATACAACAACCATATCCCAAGAATGAAATATGTGCCTCTAACAATGTATCATATCATCACCAAGATGCACCATGCACAATCACTACCATGACATGTCTCAAGAATGTACCATAAAAACATAAGCATAAGCCTAAAAAATAACACATAAGAATACCTCTTATCTTGTAGACACCCTATTGTATTAGATAAAAAATGAGTAAACCAACCTGGGGATAAAAATCCCGGTACAATCATCACTTCTCAACCTTTCACAATCCTTTTCACAGAACCATGACTTGCTCCTCTACTTCCCACGGATATCTATGCTTTCCTCCACTACAAACCCACGTACATTCATGCCCTGTTGACCTGTAACCTACAGATACCTCATAAAATATGTACATCCACATTTTCCTTCACTAAAACCTATGTATGTCCACTCTTATCTGAGTATGAAACTCACGAATTGGTGTGCTCTCCTTCACTGCAACTCACGGATAATCTCAGGAAAACCCTATAATAGTAAGCCCAACTTTGTCCCTTCAGCTCCTACAACTTCTCTCTTCACTGAAATTTGATGCCTCAAACTCACTGCTTCAAATATGTCAATAGTACCTTCCCATAACACTTTACAACACATATATTAAATGTGCTCAATAGGTGTTAATAAGAGTCTCTTGAAGTCTTATTTATACTTTCCAAGTGACTTCCTTTAGGGGCTAGATTTTGATTGTTTGAACCATTTTCCTTATTTTAGGGCTAGCCTACACTTTCTTGTTGCAACCACTTTACTCTTAATTAAATTCTTGTTGAAACTGCTTTACCTTTAATGAATGACATGTAACTTCTTATTGACCTTCTAGGGGCTTCTAGATCATTCTTTGGGGTCCTACAACTTCACAAGGCCATAACTCATCAACCGTGAGGAACCACGTGGTGTACCACATATCATAGGAAATGAAATGATACATATTTTCCATCCATGAATTAGTTACCTTAATTTACACTATCCTTCATGTCCTTATTCCTCGATCAACTGCAGGTTCTATAACCACACCTTTGGGGCTTCATGTAGACTTCATCAAATGCACCCATCACATATGTTGACATCAACCACTCTTGTTTACATCAATGGAAACTAAATAACCATTAATCGTTGTTGGCCCTTGGTCATGTATTAAGGAAGAAAGTGAAGATTAAGGAAGAATAAAGACAAAGTATGAAGTGCGTGGAAGGCACATAAATTGAGGAAGGGTCGAAGTGGTTAAAGAAGCATAAAAGAAGGAACGAAGTAAGGGAAAGCAATTCATTGGAAGAGAAGATCAAGGAAGACAAAGCATCAAGGAAGACAGATCGTGGACAAGTCAACAAGCGAAAGAAGACACTAATGGGTTATTTTTAGCACCACATGGAGAAGAATGAAGAATAGGTCGGTGAAGTCATTAAAATGTGGGTTATGTGGACCTAGGGTTTTGGCACCTAGGGTTTTGGCACCTAGGGTTTTGGTACCTGGACTTTGGTCTATGGTTTCTAAGAGTCATGGAATGATAAATATTGGTCTATAAGAATTGATAAGGGAGGTGATAGAGAGGTTGAGATGTAAAAGTGTTATGTCTTAGAGCATTCTTGTATTTTGGATCTTCATCTCGGTGTGAATATCAACTATGCAGCTGGGTGCACAGGGTTGGGAGATAAATAGGAGAGAGAGAAAGATCTGCAACTGAGTGCGCAGATAGAAATGTATATTTTCATCTACTTTATCAATAAACACGGTTTTGTGGACGTATCCCTAGGGAGAGGGTGAACCACATAAAATCTTGTTTTTCTATGTGGTTGATGTTGTGGTATTTTCTATCTTTTATACTGTGAATGCATTGTTATTTTCCCTACTAAAGATAAGAAGATATAACTAACTTCACGAAACTAATCATAATATTGTTAAGAATCTATAGATTATTCTTTGTTATCATTTAGGAATCATCTTTCATTTCCTATGGTTGTAGACACATGTGTCCTGCAACCCCCCTATTGCTACTTCAGGTGAGACTTCATCTTCTTCACAAGTGTTACCGAAAGGGACAGTAGTTAGGGTTTGTTGGTGCGTTGTTAGAGTTGAACCTTGGGTCTTTCCCTGTGAAAACAAATGGTTTCATTGTCAGGACCAGCATCTTCTTGAGGGAATGTCAAGGTGGTTTCCATCAAAGACATAGATTCAAAATTAGATAGAAGAACAAGAAAGGGACTTCGTCGTAGCTTAGAACAAGAACCCTAACATTAGTACAAAAGACTGGTTGGGAAGGTACTTCTTTACTGACATGCACAATATTTTATTTGCAATATTTCATAAGGATTTGCACGAATGGTTAGCCAGATTAGCAGACTCTTAGTTTGCAATCAGATCTAGACCACCTGTGGCTTGGACAATGACGTTGATTAATAAATTCAAGAAATTCGATAATGTTGTGTCTAGAGCAGTGGATCTCTGGTTTGATATCACTATTGGAGGGTACATTACTGAGTTTTCTATCGACAGAGTAGAATCATATAGTCAAGTAGAGAGGTATTTCTTCAAGGGACCTAGAGGAAAGTTTATACACTTTTTGAAACTGAAGATTAAGATGTTATTGCATGAGAAGAATATCTTGAAGATACAATAATCAGTGGTATTTTAAAGATAATGTTCAAGAATTCATAAAATGACAATGACATAGAGGCTAGACACACGCACACTGGGAGATCATTCAGAAAGGTTCCTCTTGCAAACCTGTTTAAGCAGAGTTACAGGCCATTGGCACAAGACGAAGATTTCTACAGTGGGGAAGAAGCAGGATGATCAGACGAAGAGTATTCAGAGTTTGCAAGAGAAGATGAAGTATATATTGAAGAAATTCACTGAGAAGAATCATAAGCTTCAAGGACTGCACCTACTATCGAAGTAAGTATTAATACATCTCTTGTTGTTTTAGCAACATTAAGTAACCAAAGTAATCAAAGAACTCATAGTACTATTACAAGAATTTTAGTGCATACTCAATTGAGAAACCAAGGAAAATCCATGGAAGATGAAATGAGGTTACCCATTTTCAGAGGAGATGGATTTGAGGATCCTGACCAGCACTGGTTCTTATGCGAAGTTGTATGGATCATTAAGCAAGTCATCGGTGAA
The DNA here is from genome assembly GCA_009831015.1 of Picea engelmannii. Lineage (NCBI taxonomy): Eukaryota > Viridiplantae > Streptophyta > Pinopsida > Pinales > Pinaceae > Picea > Picea engelmannii. Next base: position 477,021 of record ML780460.1, read on the forward strand.
GCTGTTAACACAACTCAGTTTAGTACTACCTAGAGGGATCATGCATTGAGTTGGTATATGAAGTTTGTTACAAGATCTGTACAACCCAAACCACTGAATGACATTAAGACTGCGTTTAGTGTGAAGTTCAATAATCCTAAGTTGGAGTCGCAGTGCATTACATAGTTGAAGGAAATCAAGCAAAAGGTGATTGAACCTATTTGGGAATTTGATAAGAGGTTTAAGACCTTGACAGGCCATTTAAGATTCCAGATTCCAAACGAACAACATAGTGAATGGTTCATCGTTTCTCTCCTGCCACACATTAGAGTTCCTTTGATGCAACAGAAGGTTGCTTCACAGGCTGAAGCATTAGAGATTTCCATGAAACTAGAAGCAACCCCTGTAGGAGAATCTAGTCCAGGTATGAGTCAGATTTTGAATCAATTAACTATTTTATCTTTACAGGTTGAAGACATGAAGAAAGATAAAGGAAAAGAGAAAAGAGAAGACATCTAGTGTATCAGATGTAAAGCAGAGGGCCATGACAAAGAGCATTGTCTTTTATTTAATGAATACTTGGTCTTTAGAGCTCCTAACCCTTTGAAGAAGGATACTTTACCATGGTGTGAGGTATGTAGAACTAGACATCTCCCTAGTGAATGTTATTATATGCATAAATATGTCCAGACACCCACCAATATTTATTGTACATTCTGCAAATTTGTGGGGCATGATGAGAAGGATTGTAGGGATTATGACCTCATGCATGAAAGGTCAAGGGATGCATATAGAATTCAAGGATAATTACAACAAGAAGGGAATGTTGTGTGGTTCAATTCCCCTGGAAGAGGAAACTTCAACCCTCATGGTGAGTTCAGAGGAAGAGGACGAGGAGGAGGCATGGGTTGAGGTCGAGGCTAGATTATCTGTTATAACTACACCCATCCATGCCACTTAGCAAGGGATTTTCAGAACCATTGTACTACTTGCAGCTACTATAATTCATTTAACCATGTCATTGAATATTGTCTAGTATTGTTAGCCAAAGTTCAGGAAAGACGGGGTGGAAACCAGCAAGTCCAACTAATATTAGTTGAACCTCGTGGTGAGGAACCCAGAGTCGTTGTCATTACTAAAGGAGGCATTGTCACAGGAGAAGATAGGGTGACTCTAGGAAATACTACAGATGGATCAGGGATCAGAAGAGCTTCATAGAAGGTGCCATTGTTTGATCCCAGGAAATAAAAGCATACTTTTGAAGAAGAAAGAAGAGAATTTGTAGGTGAATGGGATTTTTCATCTAGGGAACAACCGGAAGTAAGGGGATTTGAAATGCCTCCAACATTTGATCAGTATGCCCTACCTAGACAAGGAAAAGAGGTAAGAAAGCTTGTGGACTTCTTATATACTTGTATTAATTTGATTAAAGATGAAAGAGTTGTGCAGGAACTACAACACCTAATAATACAATACAAAATTATAAGAGTAGATCCTCTATTGAATAGAGTCATGAATCAAGTATCTAGAAAAAAGAGTACAAGCAAGGAACTGCACCTTAGTTCTTAGATTGGAGACTACGACAGAATATGTGGTCCTGAACCTGGGATCAAAAGTAAATGTTATGACAAAGCAGACTTGGGCATTGATGGGAAAACCTAAATTGATTTAGTCTCATATTATGCTCAAGATGGATAATTAGCAGGCGGTGAGCCCCTTTGGAAGACTAGAGCATGCCCCTGTAGACATTGACAGAGTGAGGATATTTGCAGACTTCGAAGTGATCGATATTTTTGATGATATATGTCCCTATCCTATGTTGTTGGGTATTGATTCGGATTTCAAAAATTCGACTGTTGTTGACCTAAAAAAGAGAAGAATGACCTTTGAAGGTGATGGCCTTAGGGTCATTGCACCTCTTGATCATGATGAAGGTCGCAGATACACATAACCGATAAAATAAGAATACCATGCCTATGATCTAGAGAACATATATAAACTAATAGCAGGACATCAAGATTATATTAACCCTACATCATAAACATAGTTACCAACTTAACGAGAACTCTACAGAGTTCTCATTTTTGGGGGGGTCAAGTTTTTTACCATGTTTTAAAAAATGGTGCTACTAGTAGCACCCTCTTCCATTTTTAGGTGTGTTTTTGATATTTTAAATTTTCA
>ML780460.1:486169-501840 GCA_009831015.1 Picea engelmannii
GAGGACCCTCATATGTCATCTAGAAGCCCCAAAAGGTCAAAGTAATCAAAGTGGTTTAAGAGATTTTAAAAGGTAAATAATAAAGTGAAGTGATGAGTGTATTATAATTCAAAGTGAATACAAAATAAAGTATTTCAATAATATTTTTAATGGAGAAATTAGAAGTGCACCCAACCCTAAAATAAGGAAAGTGGAACCAAGTGACCTAGAAGATGTTTTTAAGGAAGCTACTTGGAGAGTATAAATAAGAGGCAAGGCTCTCTCATTTGAATAACACTTGAGAATATTGAATATATATAGGTTTCCAAGGTTTACAAATGATATCTAAGCCGAAATTCTGAGGAAAGTGAAGAAAGAAGGCCGAAATGCAAGGAAGGATAAATTCGTTTGATGGTGTTTTCTAAGGAATGTTATTTTCAGGTCATCTCACCATTTTCGCTATAACGTTTTTTCTATAATGATTCAGATCCTAAAATTGCTATGAAAGTGAGAAAACATATCCAAGTATCTGTGGTTAATAATTCAGCTTGTGGGTCGTTGTATTTTGGGAGTTACACTCTGTGGAAAATAGGGTTTGTGGCCAGTCCTGAAACTAGTCAAAATCAGGTGTTTCAGGTAAAAACGTCATAACTTCTTCATAAAAGATCCAAATTCAGTGTGACCAAATGTGTTGGTTAGGTTACAGTCTGTAGTATGCTTTGTAACATTTTCATATTAGTTCATCAAATATTTTGTGCGGGGCATGCTCTACAATGTATCTCTCTAGAATAAACCAGAATTCATCAAGGTTTGTCATTTTTTCTATAACTCCTTTTCTGAGAGGTTCCAAGTAGTAACACTTGGAGGAATTGCATTAAACACACTGAATAACATTGTGTATCATTTTCAGAGCTTTATACATTACAGGTTCAAAGTTATGATTACTTCAAGTTAGGGTTGTTGACTAATCCAAAACTAGGCATGTGAGACTAAAGAAAAGTTTGATGAAAATGCTAGTATCTTGTTTTTAAAGTTAAGGAAGGCTTGCAGGAATGTGATCATATACACCAGGTCTATTACAGAGCTACAAATCATATTTGGATGATAAAACTGATGAGGGATTTTGGTTGTGGCACATGTTGAGTACATGGTTGAAACAAGTAGTTGATGAGTTGACACATACATGAAGTGTATAGTTGATGATGTTGGTAAATATTGATGATTCGTAGTTTATGAGTAGTTGACACATGATTGGAACATACTTGGTACATGGTTGGATGCACTTGGTTATGGTACAGGTTGATTACAGGTTGGTGCATGGTTGATGCACTTGTTTATGGTACAGGTTGATTACAGGTTGGTGCATGTGTGTGATTGTTTATTTATTACTGCTCATTATTGGATAATAATTCTACATTGATATAACATTTGAAGAAAAATTATTATAATTATGTTATTACTGATTCACCCCCACTCTCAGTAATCCAACAGTTTTCACTTTTTTTGTAAATGCTTGCTTTTTCATTTATTTTCAATTTCTTTTTTCTTTTTTCTTTTTATTTTTTTATCAACAATGTTTTTAGTCATTTTTCCATGCTTCTTTCAATATTAAAATATTGTTTACCATTTACATTTTTTTAAATACCATTTTTCCTCTCCTTAATTAATTTATGGTTCCATATTTTTTTAAATATACTGGAAATTATCATTTTTAACACATTTTTTACCTTTACTTTAATAAATAGAAAATAATTGTTGTTAAATAACACTATTTTTAAACATTTAGAAAAAGAATATAATTGAATTTTTTTTGATAAATTAAAACTAAAAAAAACTAAGAAAAATAAAAGGATTGAAATTTAAAAAGAAAAATAATAATAAAAAAAATTTATAAAAAATTAAAGGGTCAGGCACCCACGGACCTGGCCCTTGCCCGCATGGAGGCTGGGGCGATGCTTGGCATCGCGCCCATGTTATATATATTCATATATAATATAACTATATATAATATATAGTTATATTATATTTAACTATATATAATATACAGTTAGATTATATATAACTATATATATTATATAGTTATATTATATATAATTATATATTATATTTTTTTTTAAATTTTATTAATTTTTATTTGTTTATTATTATTTTTATAATTTTTTTTTGTAATTTTATGTTTTTTAGCTCATTAGATTTGGCTTCCATTTTATTGTAAATTACCACATATCCAAATTTAGATTTTGAATTCCAATATGTTTCTACTATTTAACATATCTTCTATTTCTGCAAACTTGTCACATTTATATTTAAGTTGCAACCACAATGTATCTTATTTTAAGGTGTTTATATAGAAAGAATTCAAACCAATAATGAGTAATTTTTTTAGTGATATAGTAGGTGTTTTGTTTAATTAATTTTTTTTATTTCTTATTTACTTCATAAATTAATGTTAGTTTTTCATTAATAAAAAAACTCTTATAAAACCATTCCTAAACATACCATGATATTTTTTATTGCTTATTTACTTCATAAAGTAATGTAATAAGGTGCATAACATGATATATATATATATATATATATATATATATATAAACAATTACACTTATATAACTTTAATCTTAATCTTTTATATATATATATAACTCTATGAAATATTAAATTTTTCAAATATTAAATGACATATATTTCATGGTAATATATTTGAAAGATTTTTGTTTAAGATTTAATATTTCATAGAGTTATACAGGTTTCATGTTAAAATTTTGAAATATTTCATGAATATATATATATATATATATATATATATATATATATATATTTGTTTATTCATTTGCAATTAAATTTTCTTAATTTTAATATTTTAGATTTTTTTGAATTTTGACATGATTTTAGTATTTTTTTTGTGTTTTTGTCATTTTTTTTTTTAGGTTTTAATGGATTTTTTATAGTTTTGTTTTTCAAAAATAAATATATATTTTTTTAAAATTATTGTTTTATGGGGAAAAATTTAAATTTTTTTCATTCTTTTTTAGTTTTTGTTTTTATCCACCTTTTTTTAATGTTTTTTTTTTCTAGATTTGGGTTTTTAATATATATTTTTAAATGTATTTTTTTCATGACATTATGTATTATGTTGTGTTTGGAGTCATAAACTTAGATTTAAAAAGTAAGGATTTGAGGGTCGATTTAATGATTTTGTTTGCAGTAACGATGATTTCGATTACCAATTTTAAAAAAATGTCATTTTAGTACCCCAAATTTAAAATGGGTACTATCGATAGAAATACATTTCAATTTGATGGTTGATTTTGAGGTTTTGGTTTTAATGGTATCGATTTCTCAAAATACAATTTCAAAATATCTATAAATTTAATGTTTTGAAAAAAAATAAAAAAACTTGTAACATCTTTTTTTTTTTAAGTGTCGATTTGAGGGGTTTTTTGAGCTACTGTCTGAGTTTTGAAGGACATGTTTGAAAAATGTTGTAATTTTGACCTTGTTTAAAAAAATGGTGCTACCAATAGCACTACTTTTTTATTTGGGGTTTGATTTTGATGTTTTTTATGCAAAAATATGGGTTTTGGGGGCTAGAGTTCTCGTTTTGAGGTCACAGTTCTCATTAAGTTGATAACTATGTTCATATGGAAATCTAATTTGGTGAAGTGAAAGTTCATGTTCGTCAGATTCAAAAGAAGCATTGGAAAATTGGTAGAACATAATGTTTGAAGTCTACGCGGAGGTGTGCCCGGTTGACTAAGGCAGTTCGTTGGATTGGCACAGAAGTAAGTAATCTTCCTACATTTGATGGCTTGAACAATTTAGAGACATTTCTATTCAAATTTGAAGGAATTGTACCAATACAACAGAGGTTTTTGGAACTACATGAATCCTTGAAAGAAACACCAGCTAGATGGTGGGAAACACACAAGAAGAACATAGCGGAGTGGGTACAATGTCGCACCTTGTTGACAGTGCAATTTTTAGACCAAGATGAAGGTTGCAAAGCTAGATACACGGGTCGGAGTTTTCCTATGGTTCATGTGCAAATTTGTGAGGAATCCTGGAGCAGCATTTATAAAGAACAGTGGGTACATAAGTTCATCAACACCTTAGATACTATGCCTATCAACTGGTATCTTCAAGCAGAATTATGCTTAGCTAGTATAGATTGGTATGATATGACCCAGAAATTTATAGCTACATTTCTATTTGAAATTTAGTATCCCACAATAGATTAGGATTTAAAAATTGTAAGACAAAAAATCTTTGAGGATTAGGATTGTGCCTCTTCAACAGTTACAGGGTTGTTATAATATTAATGATGATGAGGATGATGAGCCTATGAATGTGAAAATTTCAGAAACTGAAGGAAAAAAAGATATAGAAGGGTCAGGGATTGAATTACCTTTTGTTGGGAAACCTATTAAAATTAAGAAGGTTAATATTGGAACAGAGCAGGCACCTAAGTTGGCAAATGTTGGAGACTATTGGGATGATGCTACTATTAGTAAGATTACAAAACTATTGCATGAGTATCAGGATTTGTTTCCAACCAAGTTCACAGACATGAAGGGCATTAAAGGGCCCATGGGAGAAAACAATTTTTCTTTGAAAGAAGATGCAAGGCCTGTCAGGAAGAGGCCTTACAGACTGAATCCCAAGTGCAAGCAGAAAGTTAAGATTGAATTAGATAGAATGTTGGAAGCAAGAATCATAGAACCAATTGAAGAATCTTACTGGATCATCCCTATGGTGGTCCAAGATAAGAATTCAGGAGAAATCAGAATTTGTGTAGATCTAAGGAAATTGAATGATGCATGTTTACATGATCCATTTCCTACACCTTTTATTGATGATGTTCTAGATAATGTAGGAGGACGGGAAGTCTACTCATTCACAGATGGATTTCCAGGCTATCACCAAATAAAAATTTCTAAGGAGGATAGACATAAGACTACATTTGCAACAGAATGGGGTTCTTTTCAGTACACTATGATGCCTTTTGGTTTGAAGAATGCACAACCATCTTTTCTAATGCACCAACCATCTTTTCTAGTGTGGTGGTTGAAGCATTTAAGGAATTTTTACATAAGTTTTTGGAAGCATACTTTGATGACTAGACCGTTTTTAGTCTACTGAAAAATCATATTGAATGTTTGAGATTAATGTTAGATAAGTGCAGGCAATGTCAGATTGCCCTGAAATTGAAGAAACATATTTTATTTTCACCTTTTGGAGTGTTATTAGGACACATTGTGCATAAACAGGGGTTGTTGGTAGATCCTTCCAAGATTGCTATCATTGTTGATTTACCTCCTCCTACTTTGGTTAGACAGTTGGGCACTACATTAGGACACACTGGATATTATAGAAATTTTATTAATGGTTATGCACAGATAAAATCACCTATGGAAAAGTTATTAAAGAAGGATAGTAAGTTTCAATGGACAGAGGAATGTCAGCAGAGCTTTGACACACTAAAGAATAAAATGGTCACTGTGCCTATTTTGGTTTTCCTAAATTGGAGTAAGGAATTCCATGTTCATGTCGATGATTCATCCATTGCATTAGGAGTAGTTTTAGCATAGCCATGTGCATGAGATATTGACCACCCTATAGCCTTTTCTAGCAGGAATATTTCTACATATTAAGTGAATTATACTACCACTGAAAGAGAAGGCTTAGCTATGGTATATGCATTGCAGAAGTTTAGACACTACTTGTTGGGAGGACATTTTAAGATGTTTATTGATCATTATGCATTGAAGTACTTAGTCAACAAGTCAGTATTGGGGGAAAGAATATGCAGATGGCTATTATTATTCCAGGAGTATGACTTTGAGATCAAGGTCAAGCTAGGAAGAATTAATAACAGGCCCGACCACTTATCCAGGTTAGAACATGGAGAGAAAAATGCTAGTTTGGATGATACACTACCAGATGCACAGTTGTTGGCCATCAGAAAATTTGATGATCACTTCACCGATATAGTCCAGTTCGCGTCCATAAGAATGGCACCTCGCGAATATACAGTTATTTATAAGAAATAGTTGGTAGTCCACGCTACAGATTTTCAACTTATGGTTGGACAATTATATAAGATGGGACCAGATGAGATCTTAAGAAGATGTGTTATGGAGTCAGAAAGACCCTTGATCCTTGAAAAAACACATGAAGGCATTACAAGAGGACATTATGCAGGGAAAGAAACAACTCAAAAGGTTCTTAGAGATGGCCTCTGGTGGCCCACTTTACATAAGGATGCTAAGGAATACTATGGAGTCTGTGATGTATGTCAAAGAATCAGGAAACCTTCTAGAAGGGATGAGATTCCTTTATCACCTCAGTTAACTTTACAAGAATTTGAGAAATGGGCTATTGACTTTGTGGGACCTATCAAACCAAAAATAAAGTGCACAGGATATCAATATATCATCAATGTTATAGAGTATTTGACCAGATGGGCAGAAGTAAGAGCAGTTAAATATTGTAGTGCAGTTACAGTTGTGCAGTTCATCTTTGAGGATATCATAACCAGATTCGGATGCCCAAATATCCTTATGAGTGATCAAGGCACACACTTCATTAACAAAAATATTGAAGCCTTGACCCAGGAGTTTGAAGTTCACCATCAGAAAAGCACACCTTATCACCCACAGGTGAATGGCACAGTCAAAGCTTTCAATAAGATTCTGTAGAGAACACTGACTAAGATTTGTAGTGTTAACAGGGATGATTGGGATTTGAGAATTCCAGCAGTGTTATGGGCTTATCGAACTACTTGCAAAAATTTAACAATGCATACTCCCTTCAAGTTAGTTTATGGCCTGGAAGCAACAGTACCTATGGAATATTTGGTTCCTAGTTTAAGAATTGCATCATTTACAAGTATGGATGACACCGACGTTATTCAAGACAGGCTCACGCAGGTGATAGAATTAGAGGAAGACAGGTTCATTGCAGGATTTCATCTGCAGGTACAAAAAGAATGAGAAAAGGATTACCATGATAGACATATCAAGAAGAAAGCATTTAAACAAGGAGATTTGGTACTTTTATATGACAGTAATTTCATGAAGCATCTAGGAAAGTTCAGGACACATTGTCTTGGGCCATTTGAGGTTTTCTATGTTACAGAAGGAGGAGTTGCATAGTTGAATAATATTAATGGAGAATAGAACGAGGGTTTAGTAAATGGGAGTCAGTTGAAGCTATATTGTGACAACTAGTTGCCTTGCAGCTCTCAGTAAAAGTAAAGGAAGAAGGGTCTAGGTACTAGGTGTAGTTGAAATTGGGTACCAGACACAGAAAAGATAGTTTTCACAACACAGGGAGGGACAGAGCAGAAATTAGGTTGCTCCACACAATCTAAAGTCGAAGTAATACAAAAGGCTCAATCCTACAGTGACTTGGGATAAGTCACATGTGAGTGTTGAGGGCCTATTGGCCCTTGGTCATTTATTAAGGAAGAAAATGAAGATTAAGGAAGAAGAAAGACAAAGTATTAAGTGCATGGAAGGCACACAAACCGAGGAAGGATCGAAGTGGCTAAAGAAGTATAAAAGAAGGAATGAAGTAAGGGAAAGAAATTCATTGGAAGATAAGATGAAGGAAGACAAAGAAACAAGGAAGACATATCTTGGACAAGTCAACAAGCAAACGAATACAAGGATGGGTGCTTTGGAGAACCTCATGGAGATGAAGGAAAAATAGGTCGGTGAATTCCTTAAAATGCGGGTTATGTGGACCTAGGGTTTTGGCACCTAGGGTTTTGGTACCTAGGGTTTTGGAACCTAGGTTTCTGGTACCTGGACTTTGGTCTAAGGTTTCTAAGAGTAATGGAATGATAAATAGAGGTCTATAAGAGTTGAAAAGGGAGGTGAAAGAGAGGTTGAAATGTAAAAGTGTTATTTCTTAGAGCATTCTTGTATTTTGGATCTTCAGCTGGGTGCGAAGATCGACTCTACAGCTAGGTGCACAGGGTTGGGAGATAAAGAGAAGAGAGAGAAGGATATGCAGTTGAGTGCACAGATAGAACTGTATATTTTCTTATACTTTATAAATAAACACAGTTCTATGGACGTAGCCCTAAGGAGAGGGTGAACCATGTAAAATCGTGTTGTTCTATGTGGTTGATGTCGTGGTATTTGTTATCATTTATACTGCAATTGCATTGATATTTTCCCTACTGAAGATAAGAAGATATAACTAACTTCTTGAAGCTAAGCATAATATTATTAATAATCTCCTAATTATTCTGTGTTGTTGTTTAGGAATCATCTTGCATTTCCTCTGGTTGTAGACACATGTGTCTTGCAACTCCCTATTGCTACTTTGGGTGAGACTTCATCTGCTTCACAGGTGTTGTTGAAAGGGCTAGTAGTTAGGGTTTGTTGGTGTGTTGTTAGAGTTGAACCCTGGGTCCTCCCCTGTGCCAAAAATCTTGATCACAACTCCAAGATATCTCGAACGCTCCAAGGGTTGACATCAATGACAACTAGTTGTCCAAAATTTTACTTTCTATATATTGCATTGTATCCCTTTAATTTATGGTGTTCAATATCTTAGTTTATCTCATTAAATTTGGAATGGTAATTGTTGTAATATAAGGGAAAGTGGAGAGTGTTACCAGTAGAACCTTACATATCCATTATAGATATTCATACACATAGAAATATAGACATACACAAGAAATGAGAGTCAAAAGAAGAGTATTTTTATTATATGATAGACAGTACAACACAATTACATATATCCTCTCTCATGAAGTTATCTGAGCCTTCATGTGCTTATCTATTTATACATTTAACAGGTATTTGTAACTGCTTAACTACATAGGTCGATCAGTTAGCAGAGACTTCAACTGACTCCTACTTCTAAGTACGTTGGTCGACCGACAAGTCTAAGTCGACCATCAGGTCTAGTCAACAAGGTTGACTATCCCCTATAACATATCCCCCCACATCAATTACTTTCTCATCCTAAGCAAGATGGGGTTATACAAAATAATTTTTTTCTCATACTTTGATTTACAAAATTACAATAGATGAAGAAGTATAGATGGAGAAAGAGAAAGAAGTATGTAAGAAGAAGAGACAAGATATTTATTCGTTCAATCGAATCAAGGTTCTAATTCTAACTGAGTTGTTGTGCCTGGAGTTTTCATTGCTAGCTTCGTTGACTACTCTTCTCTTTTCACTTAATGTGTTGAAATTAAAATCTATCTGAACAATACTAGGGGATGAAATATTTATTCGATGGATGAAGATGCACCAAGTGTTGATGGCCTAATGAGCCTTGCCATTTATAATCTTTGACTGGGTGATCACCTCAACTTTCTCTGCTAAATTTGTTGTCTGAGAGGTGCCCAATTGTTGATCCAATTGATTCTTTGTATGATGCATTCTCTCGATTAGTTGGCTCAAGTGACTGGTTGTTTGATTTGTTTCTAGCTTCACTTTGTGTCCCTCTTTCTGTCATTCCTTCTCCTGTTGTTATCATTATTTCTCAATTGCTTTCTCTTTTTCCAACTACACATTAAGGGATTATTTTACTTTGTTATCTGTGGTTGAGTTCCTTGACTATTATATACTATAAACTGCAGCTCTTTGTCCCCGACATTTACTGAATGCTTCTGCAAAGTGATTCGGCCAATCGTTTACCACCAACTTGAGTGCGCTAGCTTCTTTGGTTAATTTATGAACATGTTGCATGACTCTTTTCAAATTCCATTTTTTTTCTTCTAATACCATATTTATTTGTTCTTTGGATGTCCAACCTTCTTTAATTACTAATTTTCATTGTTTCTCGACTTCTTCTTTTTCTTTCTTCAATACCGCTACTTGATATCAATAATTTATACTTCTTAAATCATTTTGTCGATCAGTTCATTGAAGTCGTCTAATGGGTTATGTACTTATAATATCTTCTCTATCCATTCATGCATCCTAACTACTTCTTTGAACTCTTTCAAGATATTTCTTTGTTATTGTTTTCTTCATTCAACCTGACTTCCTTCTTTCAGCGCCTTCTTCCATCTTCTTGTTGATTCTTTGGAGATGGCTCCATGTAAGTTGAACAATTTTTTGTTAGAGATGATGGTTGGATCAAATGAGGTTTCAACCAATGATCCTAGAGGATTCACCCTTCTAGTCATTCTGATTGTGATAATGGACGACTTCCTTTTCTTTTGTTTATCTACAGACTTAGGTGTTTCACCATATTTTGTGACCATTTGTTGTGTTGTTGGGGTGCTTTGTTTACTTGCTTCATTTTTTTATTCTTCCTCGTGTTGGGTGTTTTGTTCGTTTATATTTTCTTTGTCCTGAATCTCTCGATTTTGTACATTAATCTTCTATGTTTTTGTGGGATCTATCTCCGATAAAGGTTTTTCATTCTACAATTTTTCGATATTCTTCGCTTGAATGCTTGGAGTGTCTTTTTCTTTCACTGTGTTCTTATCATTTTGGTTAACCTTGACTTGTCGTGTTTCAACTGAAAACACAACTTATTATTCCTGAACTGATGCTTCAAACAGATGGGTTGCATGTTTCTCTATTAGGATGGTTGGTTAATTGACTTGTAATGCTTCTACTAGATGATGCACCAGTTCTGTGTTTATTTCTTTGAATGAACCCTGTTGATCCATGTCGATGGTTTCTATATCGACATAATCTATCTCAGCTAGTTGATCTAAATCTGTGGATTTAGATGAATCATTGATAATGAGTTTCCTCTTCTTTTTATTTCCAGTAACTTCTTCTATGATCGGGATTAGTTCTGCAGGGGGTGACTCCCTGGTGAGGTCGATTTTTGCATTACATGTTCTTTTCTTGCTTGTTGTTACTTTCGGTCTCAATTCCTATTCTGTCATGTTCACTGTAACTTTTGTGGGGGTGAAAAAAGTAGTTGTGCTCTCTAGATTCTTCTACCTCTTTTCCCTTCTTGTTTCAATATGTCTAAGAAAACACTTTATGTTCTTTTCTTTTTGGAAGGCCTCCTTCATATGAGGCCTGGCAGAGGAACTGTAGATCTTCTTCATGGTAGTCATTTCTTGTCGAGTTTGCTTTGACTTGACAGTGATCTTAGAGGTAATACTTGTCATTTTTTCTTTCATGATTGGGTCATTGAAGTCGATGCCCTCATTCGAATGGAATGTTTCTCCCCATATCTCCTCTGTGTCAATCTCTAATGCTTCTTCTTCATAATCTTTATTCTCTTTGTTCTTTTTATTTAGTTGTTTTCTTTTTCCTGGAGAAGGATTTTGAGGGACTAATGCTAGAGCTTGTAAATATTCTAGAAACGAAAATGTATAAAGGGAAGCTTCTCTTTCTTCCTATTTCTCTCCATCGGTCAATGGAAACAAAAGAGGCATCCTTTTCTATTGTTCCTCTGATGGAATTTCTAGGTTATGATTGACTTGTCTTTCCAACTCTGCAAATATTTCCTCTATTATTGGTTGGTAGTGTAATTCTTTTGGCTTGGGTGTCGATGCAACTCCACACCAAAGTCTTGTGCAATTGAGATCATGCTGAAAGTGATAGGTTGATGGAAGATTTCATAGAATTTCTTGCTTGACTCGCCATATGTGGGAGATATTTTTCATTGTGAGAACCCATAACTGGAACATCTCTTTTGGTGTAAGTGAGTTAGATGTGTTGAAAAGTCAACAAGAAACATGTGTCTAATTTACTTTTCCCTTAAATAAATTGGACAATAAATATTAATCTATTATCTCATAATTACTTAAAATAATTAACTAAAATGGAAAATCAGTTAACTATGGGAAATTTGAGTTCAAAGGTTGGTTGGTAAGACATGGAGGTGAATTGAAGTGGTAGCAGAGTTATAAGTGTAGTTATGAGAGTTGTGAAGTAGTTTAACTCAATTAAGTGAGTTAATCCCAGTTGTACTAGTTGTAACTAAACTTGCACTAGTGAGATTTTAGTGAATTAATTATTAATTAATTCACAATCAGTGAACTCACATGCAACTGAATATTCACCATGGTTAACTACATGCATGTCAGATCCAATGGAGACCTAGTTGAGATAATAGGTGAAAGGGACAGTTTGGCTATCAGTTGTGATTTGAGTGAAGTGCACTCATGAAATCACACATGCAGTGGATATTCTCATGAGCATGTGCAAACTAGGCAAATCCAATTCATTGTGAGAATTCTAATTGCAGGGATTGTGCAGAGGAGGCGAGTTGTTTGGAGACAGAATATTGGAACATGAATTTGTTAATTTTTGTATGATAGTGTGAGACAATTGTATTGTACTGAGAGCTCTTAGACTAGAGTTTTGTATGAGATTGTTTCATGATCCATGATATACATAATATATGATAGTGGGGTTTTTAGCTTTACGCTTTCCCTGCAAAACTTATGTGTTATGTGTTCTTGATATTTCACTTTGTGATCATGGTTTAATTTCCGTAAGAATATTAGTAGAACTGATTATGTATTTAACAATGGTATATAAGTGTTAGATCAGAAGAATCCAAGAAATACTTAATTTGTATTGAAATTTCTACATGGTATCAGAGCCACGGAGCCACGGAAGTGAGGTGCGAAAATAATAGTATTTTCACAGGTCCCTTCTCTAGTAGGGTGCGACGGTATAGTGCTGAAAACTTCACACATTTATAAGAGAAGAAATTCTTGCACCCTACTCAAAGGAGAGGTGAGAACTTCCTTAGGAATCTCGCAAGATGCTTAAAGGAGAGGTGTGAACCTCCCTCACCCCACAGTGCATTATAGTGAAAACTCACTCATAAGGTTTGCAGGCTATACACAGGTGAGGTGTGAAATTCCCTCAGGCTAGTAATTGGTTAGGTGTGAACCTCCCAGGGCAAGAAGGATTGCAGCAGTTGAGTTTGTGGTTGGATAAAATTTGAATTTGCAAAAGGACTTTCTTGGTTCTACAGTTGATTCAAGATTGAAATGTCTTTCAATGGCTTGAGGTTGGAGTATGCACTCGAGGGTAGCTCAAACTACATTTCTTGGAAGGACAAGATGGAGGAAGTAATCGAAGGCAATGGCTTGAAGGAATACATTGACAAAGATGTTCCTAAGATGGATGCGACAGACACTACAAATCTCGATGCATGGAAAAAGAAAGTGGCAAAGGCAAGGAGGATTCTGTTTGAGGGAGTATGAGACCACATTGTCTCAGGTCTCCATGGGAAAGCCACACCACATGCAATGTGGAAGGTTTTGACGGATCTGTTCCAAAATAGCAGCGACCATAGGAAATTTACGCTTAAAGATAAACTTAGGAAGATCAAGATGGAGAAGGGTGACTCCATTCCAAAATATCTCACGAAGTTTCTCCAATGTCGAGATGAGCTAGGAAGTGTGGGAATAACAGTCATTGTTGATGATTTGGTGATATTGTCTCTCCTAGGACTTTCCAAGAGTTGGAACAGTTATTAAGACTCTATCAATGGAAGGGAAAAATTGCCAGATTGGGAACAACTATGGTCGGATCTAGTGCAGGAGGAGTTCAGATGGAATACCATAGATGGATCTTCATTAAAGAGTTATGATGAAGATGATTGTGCTTTGACTTCCAAGGAAAGGAAAGGGAAAGGGAATAAATTCCATTCAAAATCTGATTCTAAAGTCAAGAAGCTAGATTTGTCCAAAGTGAAGTGTTTTCACTGTCACGAACATGGGCATCTCGCTACTAACTGTCTGCAGAAAAGGAAGAACAAGACGGTTGATGGAGCTGCAACTGCTGAGGCTCTTGTCTCACAATTTGAACTTGACTTCTCTTTGATCACATGCATGGCATCAAGTGCATCAGGATCGGTGTGGTATTTGGATAGTGGCACTTCCTACCACATGACGGGAGATAAAGAGTCTTTCAGTGACTTGGAGGAGAAATATCTCAGAATGCATATAGAGATGGGCGATGATGGATGATACAGTGCAACTGGTATTAGTACCATTACCTTTTAGAGGGAGTCAGGTAAACCATTTCAATTGAAAAATGTTATGCGTGATAAAGGTCTGAAGAAAAACCTAGCCTCAGTCGCAATGTTGGAGGACAGAGGCTATGATGTTGTTTTCAGTGATGGAAAATCTTACATGTGACATAAAGCAACAGGTCAAGTCAAGAATATAGGTATTTGAGTTAAGAATCTCTACATGCCGGAGGTTGATGGTTGCGGTACAATGGTGGGCAAGGCAGAAAAAGTGGTGAGCCGGGATGAGGGTGAATTATGGCACAGGAGATTAGGCCATCTTCATCATGGAGCCTTGAAGATCATGCAACAAATATCTATTGGAATTCCAATGGGAACACTTTCTCAGTTATATCAGTGCAAGGGGTGCACCCTGAGGAAGTATGTAAAGTCAACCTTTCATGAAAAGGAGAACCGTGATTCAGTGATCCTAAAGAGAATTCACACAAACGTGTGTGGACCATTCTCGGTTGCTTAAACAACAAAACATAGGTATTATGTTATTTTTTTTGATGACTTTTCTCGTAAATGTTGGATATTCTTCATGCAAAAGAAGGATCAAACATTCTCAAAGTTCTGTTATTTTATAGCATTGGTGGAGAAAGAATCAGGGAAGAAAGTGAAGGCTCTAAGGAGCGATAATGGTGGAGAATACATCTCTAACGAATTCAAAGACTTCTGTACCAAAGAAGGAATTCGAAGAGAACTCATAGCGCCTCATAACCCATGACAAAATGGGGTTGCAGAGAGAAAGAACATAACGATCGTGGGTGTTGCATGAGCGATGTTGCATGATCAAGGCCTACCAATGCATTTGTGAGAAGAAGCATGCAATACTGCGGTTTATGTGAAAAACCGTTGTCCTCATAGAATACTTGGCATGAGTACACCTAAAGAAGCTTTCACTGGTAAGAAACCTGATGTTTCTAATTTTAAAATTTTTGGCTCATCTGTTTTTGTGCATGTGAACAAGGATGTCAGGAAGAAGCTGGAACCGACTGCTGAAGTTGGGATATTTGTGGGGTACACAGAAACACTCCATAATTATCGTGTGTATTTTTTGAACAGTAATATGACTGTTATGCGACAGGATATAAAGTTTGATGAGGGGCAAGCCATGCGGTTATCGCTTGAGAGGGAGATAGACTTCCATGTAGAAGAGGAACTGTTCGTTCCCAAAGATGAGTCTCAAGATGTGGATCAGCCACATGAGGAGGTTCATAGAGTGGAGGAAACCACTCAATTAGATCCATCCATCATAAATGGAAGAAAAAGCACCATGGAAGCTAACAGAATGGAACTAGATCTTGCACAGAATGTAGGAGCCCCTACTTCATAGTGCATATAGAGACAGTCTCTTGATCAATTTGATGATACATGGATCTTATGAGTAAATGTATTGTGACTGAACCATATTTCTTTCAAGAAGCAGTGTAGGATCCCACTTGGGTTGATGCTATGGTTGAGGAGTATGACTACATTGTCAAAAACAGTGCATGG
Source organism: Picea engelmannii (assembly GCA_009831015.1). Taxonomy (NCBI): domain Eukaryota; kingdom Viridiplantae; phylum Streptophyta; class Pinopsida; order Pinales; family Pinaceae; genus Picea; species Picea engelmannii. The sequence continues at coordinate 501,620 of ML780460.1, forward strand.
GAAATTATCCCAATACTAGTCGACAAATCAGTGGTAGTGTTAAGGTCCTAACCCGCACATAGGTAGATCAATGTATTTGGATGTAATAAAGGTCAATATTAATAAGACCTTTCAATAAAATAGAATAAGGAAGATGTAAGAAGACCTAATAGAAGCTTCCGCTTCTAGAAGGATCTTCCTCTAGATGCTTCTTTTTAGTATAAATAGGAGTCGAGGGTATG
>ML780460.1:507233-517820 GCA_009831015.1 Picea engelmannii
CTCAATTGGAGGTTGCCCCCTCGAAGAGGCCTGTGAACATTGCTATCTGATTCAAAGTGCTATTTCTGTTGCTATTTCGTATATCATTTCTGTGTATTGTGAATATTATGCTGGATATTTTACTGTTATTCTGTCATTTCTAGTATTTCATTTCTATTCTGCATATTTTATATATCTGGTATCTTGTAGGTAGGTTCGATATGGATCTACAAGGTAAAGCAAGTTGTTGATGGGAGTGTGGAGAAATACAAGGCTAGGTTTATGGCCTGAGGCTTCTCACAGATCAAGATGATAGATTATGATGAGACCTTTGCACCTATTGCAAGGTACTCTTCCATAAGATCCATCCTTGCACTCTCAGCGAAAATGGGATGGTGCATTCATCATATGGATGTAAAAACTGTGTTTCTCAATGGGATCATTGAGGAAGAAGTGTACATTGAACAGCCATAAAATTTTGAGACCTTTGACAGAGATTCACATGTGTGCAGACTCAAGAGAGCATTGTATGGGCTGAAGAAAGCACCTCATGCTTGGTACACTTGGATAGATAGTTATTTCACCAGATTGGGATTCACCAAAAGTGAAGTGGATGCAAACCTATACCGAATTTTGGTGGAGGGTAAGCTCTTAATCAGTGTTCTTTATGTTGATGATTTAACACTAATGGGTGATGAGCATTTGATACACTCATGCAAGGATGAACTTGCAAAGGAGTTCAAGATGAAGGATTTGGGCCTTCTTCATTATTTCCTTGGATTGGAAATATGGCAGCGAGATGGTGAAATTTTTTTGTCTCAAGGAAAGTATGCAAGGAAGATATTGGGTAAGTTTCACACGGAAGGATACAAACCCATGGATACTCCTCTTCCAGGAAACTGGAGGAAAGAGGATGCTACCTCTGGAGAGGTAGTGGATGCTATCATCTATCAACAGTTAGTGCGTTTGCTAATGTATTTAGTGAACATGAGACTGAAAATTTGCTATGCGGTTAACCAACTAAGTCAAGCGATGGTTAAGCCTACCAAACTCTTTTGGAAGGCGGGTAAGCATGTCTTGAGATATCTGAAGGGCACATTTGACTATGGATTATGGTACAAATGGATGGATGAGGTGAAGTTTCATGGCTTCATGGATGCAGATTGGGTGGGCAGCCCAACAAACAGAAAGAGAACATCAGGGGGGATCTTTAGTATCGTATCTACAGTTGTTTCTTGGTACAGTAGGAAACAAAGATCCATGGCACTTAGTTCATTGGAAGTGGAATACATGGCAGCGAGTAAAGCTTCATGTGAGGATATCTAGATGAGAAAGATCTTGGTTGGTTTGTTTGGTTCTCATTTATATCCGACGGTGATTCATTGTGATAATTAGAGTTGCATTAAACTCTCGATTAATCCTGTGTTTCATGATAGATATAAGAATATAGATATTCAGTATCATCATCTCAAATATTGTGTTTAGCGGAAGATCATTTTTCTTCAATACATTCCTACGAAAGATCAGGATGAAGACATTTTGACGAAGGCGCTCACCAGGAGAAAATTTGAATATCATAGAGACAGGATTGGGGTGAAGGATAATCCATTTCTTGTTGAGGGGGAGTGTTGAAAAGTCAAAAAGAAACATGTGTCTAATTTACTTTTCCCTTAAATAAATTGGACAATAAATATTAATCTATTATCTCATAATTACTTAAAATAATTAATTGAAATGGAAAATCAGTTAACTATGGGAAATTCGAGTTCAAAGGTTGGTTGGTAAGACATGGAGGTGAATTGAAGTTGTAATAAAGTTATAAGTGTAGTTATGAAAGTTGTGAAGTAGTTTAACTCAGTTAAGTGAGTTAAGCCCAGTTGTACTAGTTGTAACTAAACTTGCACTAGTGAGAGTTCGGTGAATTAATTATTAATTAATTCACAATCAGTGAACTCACATGCAACTGAAGATTCACCATGGTTAACTACATGCATGTCAGATCCAGTGGAGACCTAGTTGAGATAACAGGTGAAAAGGATAGTTTGGCTATCAGTTGTGATTTGAGTGAAGTTCACTCATGCAATCACACATGCAATGGATATACTCATGAGCATGTGAAAACTAGGCAATTCAAATTCATTGTGAGAATTCTAATTGTAGGGATTGTGCAGAGGAGGCAGGTTTTTTGGAGACAGAATATTGGCACATGAATTTGTCAATTTTTGTATGACAGTGTGAGACGATTGTATTGTACTGAGAGCTCTTGGATCAGAGTTTTGTATGATATTGTTTCATGATCCATAATATACATAATATATGATAGTGGGGGTTTTTAGCTTTACACTTTCCCTGTAAAACTTTTGTGTTATGTGTTCTTGATATTTCACTTTGTGATCGTGGTTTAATCTCCAAAAGAATATTAGTATAAGCGATTATGTATTTAACAATGGTATATAATTGTTAGATTAGGAGAATCCAGGAAATACTTAATTTTTATTGAAATTTCTACAAGATGTACCTGTTTTATTTGAAGAGAAAATTATGTATTTTTTCATTGTTGGGGTATTCTTGGTTGTGAATGCTTCTTCTCCTAAAGGACCATACTAATCCATTTCTATCCATATTAAAAATTATGGAAATTTGATGACTCATCCTGAGTCATGAACTTCTTTGCAGTTGGTTCTGAGCATGTTGACCAAATGTTCTTTCCAGTTGAACCTTTCTGAATTCTGATATACCTGAGCTATTGCTTCAACCATTGTCATATTTACATCAGATGCCTGACCTGCTGGTGTGAAACATAAAGAAATGATTATAGAATCCCAACGAGATTTTGGGTCGGTGATTTTCTTGATCAAAAATCCCTTAGAGTTTTTTGTTGTCTCTGGCCCTATTAAGAATTGCATCCAGTCGTTAGGATTTGTCGATTTGGGTACTTTAGCTCCATCTCTTGCAATTCCCAAAATTCAGTAGAGGATTTCGTTGTTTATTGCAATGGCTTAATTTAGCCAAAGGTATCCCTGATTATTCCAAATAATGATGAATTTTCCTCTTCTTCTTTCCAATGACCCACGTCAGCTACTTATGAAGCACCCAAGATATGTCAGATTCCTTCTTTTTGTAGGAATTATGTTTCAGCTTTCCAACTTCCTTCCTGTATTTCCCATCCTGTAAATTTTAACTAGTGCTTTCTCAAGTCTGCATCCTCCATCTTTGGGATCCAGATATTTTGCATCCAAATTTCCAATGGCGGCGTGATGGCTCTATCAAAAAATTTCCTCATCCTCGAATCTTCGGTTGTTCTCTTGATTTGACCTCTCCTTCTTGGCATTTGGTGATTCTGGTTATTAATTTTTGGTAGTGTTGGTGGGTTTATGGTTTCAGTCATTTACTCGTTTTGCGCAATAGTTCACTGTGGAGGAGAGAACAATAGTGAGGCAAAATCATATGATTCTTCCAAATTTACAGTTGGTGGTGAAAGTGTCGAGTTTAATGCATCTATTTGTCCTTGTATGTCATGCTCTTTCGTGATAAATATTGGAGCTACAAGTGGGTCGAGTGAGTCGACGTTTAAATCGTTACTGGGTTGTCATTCGTTTATGTCCCATAGGCTACTAAATGTAGGATATTGTTGTTGAATTTCATGTGTCTCATTATATTCGACAATTTTATGGGTCGTTGTACAATGGTCATTTCCATTATTAAAGAGTACATTGGCTTTTACATGTCCTGGATTAAATGATCCATCTCTGTCGACATCGGTGTTTTTTTGCTTGGAATTATCCTAGACCCAACTGAAGAGGTTCCCTCTATTGATATGTGGTCGATACGTAATCCAACTGACTGGATTTCTTGATCCATATCTATTACTTGGCTTACTTAATCTATGTCGATGATGGCTTGCTTGTTCATTTATTTTTCTGAATTTTACTGAGTTGGACTAATGTCTTCTTTTTTCATGCCAATCATAATTTCTTAGTTTATTTTCATACGATCTTCACTTGTCTGTACCACGCTCTCCTGAACCATGCTTTTTTTCTCCTGTATTGGTCCTTTCACTGGATTCTTTTCTTATGATTATTTGTCTTAAGTCAGTCAAAGGTGTAGAACGTCGAGAATATCTTCTACTATCTTTCCTCGCGATTGACCACAGGATACTTTCTCTCTCCATTTTATTGCTTCTTTTCCTTTAGTGTTATGGCTACACCTTAAATAATTTAGCTTTTCAATTTTTTACCTAAATTTTCTAACTACCTTTTTTGTTTATTTTTTAAGCAAGGTTTATTTCTTGTAAGTTTGATTAGTTATTTTAGTCGATTTTTGTTGGCAACTCCTTGCTAAGTCTTGCTAACAGGGTTCTCTTTTATTCTATACTCGATATTTCTTTAAACGAGCTCCATTAACTAGTTTCTTAAATGGATTCCCCAATAACATTCTGAGTTGGACCACTCTGGTCGGTTGAATATCTTCCACCACATAAGGCCCCAACCATGTTGTTTCCAATTTTCTAGGTTTTCCTTTTATATGATTGTCATATAATAAGACTAAGTCTCCCTATTTTATATCATTTTTATTTAAGTGACAATCATATCATTCTTTTTTTTGTTGTTTCTGAACTTCTTGATGATGAATCACTATTAACCTATCTTCCTCCAATTTTTTCAGTTGGTATAGTCGGTCATTTAGGTTGTTTCCTTTGTCGAATTTTTCTATTGCTGCGACCCTGTCGAAATTAGTCCAAAATTAGAAAAATTACAACTTCCTAACCGTATACTAGCTTGAATGGCATCTTTCCATTTGATTGCTTGAATGTTGATCTATACGCCCATAGGATTGTAGGAATCTTATCGTCCCAGTCGTCTTTATTTATGCCACAGATTTTCGTAAGTCCTTTGTGTAATGTTTTATTAAATGCTTTGACTACTTCGTTTTCTTCTGGGTGGTAGGTTGTCGTCTTTCTATGGTCGATTAAGAATTTTTCCAATAAAACTTTAATTGTTTCATTTACAAAGTGGGTTCCCTGATCATTGATTAGTGTCAGAGGGTAGCCAAATCTTGTGATGATGTTCTCATAGATGAATTTAGCTACTACTTCTTTGGTACAATATTCACCCAGATCAGCTTCTGCCCATTTGGTCACATACTCGACTACAGTAATTATCTACTTAGCACCAGTTCTCCTTACCCTGTGTGGGAATGGCTCGACGAAGTCAATAGCTCATATTTTGAAAGCTCTATTAGGGTTTATCGAACTTAGTAGCATTTCATTTTTCCACAAGGGTCATCCTAGACTCTGGCAGCTATCACATTTTTTAACCTAATCTCGACAATCTTTATGTACAGTTGACCACCACAGGCTTGCTTGCAATATCTTCCTAGTTCTTGTGTCGGCCTAAAAATTTCCTCCAATTGCTCTTGCATGGGATTCATTGATGATATCCTCCCATTCATTTTTTGGCACTCTTCTAGTCCAAAAATTATGTACTTATGCATACATGGCATTGGCCTTTCCACTTACACAATTTGTCAAATTACTGTTGAGGATCCTTATTAAAAAACCACTTTTTGGAACATGTACATGCCCTATTTCACTATATCATGCGTACAAAATCTAGTTGCATACTATTTATCCTACATACATACACAAGATACATGCTAGACAGCCTGCATTTACCTCCAAAAGTTGCAAAAATATATATAATTGCAAGGAATTCGACGAAGTTTACGGGATATCGGGGGTTTCCCAACCATTTAACCCATTGTATCCCATTACCAAACCGAATAACCATATTTTTATCATACAAAAATAGGTCTTGGGGTCCCATTTACAACAACAAGCAAGAGAACAAATAAACTCTTCCAAAATCCCTTCCCATTCTAGCCCAAGTTTTGCATCCCTTTCTGAGATTTGGCCTCATCATTCCCCCTCTATCCCTTTCTCCTTATACAATCCTTTCCATTTTCCCAAAGATATCAATTGGTTGTGAGAGGTAAGCATGGGAATGATTTACTTGGAGAAACAATAAGAGGAGCTTGGACCTAGTTCGTGGAGCGTTCGCCAATAACAAGGTTGTAATATTTTTAATCTTCATTTTGAATAAAAGAGTTATTTTCATGTCCCAATACAATTTGTCTTTATGCTTAATTGATTAATGCATATATGTCTATATATAAAATTAATAGTAACAATTATATATTTTATATCGTGTAGCATTGTTTTCCTAAGTGTTCTTGCAGGTCAACTTTGGGAGGATACCCATAATCTAGGAAGCTACAAACAAAGGAGGTCTACATCTGATGTTAGGACCTAAGGTACACCTACTTTCCTCTCTCTTCTCATTTTTAGTTTATATAGTTTTGGGATAGCTTAGGAATAGGAACGTCTTTTAAGGGAAGTCAGTGCTTTATGTGTACCTCAACCCAGTAAAGTAATAGGGGGATTTTCCCCTCTAGCAAAATTGGTGACTCCGTTGGGGAGTCTCTCTAGGGTCTTAGTGGGAGATCTTGGTTAGAATTGAATTTCAGTTTCTTTCTAATTTTTCTAAGTGTCTTGAGTCATGTTGGGTCTCTAGTCACCTTCCAGGTGCATACCAGCTTCCTTTCCCAAGTTGTTTGTCCAAAATTTTTATTTTTTTGAAAATTTACAGAGGTGTATGCACCTTGTTCTCTATACAGCATGTGTACATACACAGTATGAATTATATACAACCCATTTACATACATAGGATGGACATGAAAAACACACATCTCTATTTTTTCGAAGAATTTTTTCAAAATATTTTCCTTTTCCTATAGGAAACTTGTGGTTCTCAGGTCTTCTTGAGTTCTAGAAGCTTCTGTTGTTTGGGGTTGAGAAATTTTGTAGGCTTAGATTGTTTATGAAATAAAAAAAGAAGCATCTTGTATCTATGTGTTTCCAAGCATTTTTTGGCTTATTTTTATCTTGAATTTTGGGCCATGAATCGTGTATTCTGCAGTTTCTTTTATCATATTTTGTTAGTTCTTCTTTGATAGGAAGAAAAAAAAAATAGGTCTCTTTATTTCTTTGCATTTGCTTTGCGTTGTTATTTGAAAAAGAAAAAGAAATTAGCATAGTGTTTTGTTTTATCCTCATCTTGAAAGCATTTCAAAATAAAAAATAAGAAAGAAAATCCTTTCATTTTCTCTTTTGTTTCACTCGAAAGTTGCATTGTGAATTTTGTATCGAAAGGAGAAAAGATTGTATTTTTATGTTTCAAGGATTGTTCATTCCTTTTTATTGAAACTCTTTTTAATTTGTAGAATTAGTGTAAATTCTTATTTTCCAGTGTTTTATTTAGTTTCTTTTTCACAAGAGTCTCAAACAACATAAGTTGCACTTCTATTCCTTGAGTAAGAAAAGCCCCTAAAACGAACGTGCTAATCTAATATATAAAAGTAACATTTTTTCTAGGGTTCACCAATAGCTTAGGCTAGGGACTTGGATTAGGTGTGGAGAGGTAAAATATCCAAGGCCAACCAAAAATTAACTTAGGTGTTTGTGCTGGGGTGTGAAAAATCCACTTTGTAATTACTCAATCTAGGAAGCTCCTCTCACACAGAAGTCAAACATGAGGCCACATGGAGGACAGTGATGAAGATATCCACTCTTGATCCTGACAAAGCATTTGGAAGAGTTTTTATTGGGGGTGAATCCTGACCTCTGAGACACTTGGATCTGTCCAAGGTACTCTAAGAGTGATCAGCCCTGTTGTTTTTAAGGCCTTGGGAGGATATTTAGCCTTATTTACCCTGCCCATACACTGTCTCGGTTGTCGACAATCCCCCCCAAGTTGTTGATTACAAGTTGGTGGCCTAGTTGCCATTATATAGGTTGACACATAGGTCACTACGAGGGGTGTATCGCGGTACCTAAGGCAGACTTTGTACTCTCTTGGAGACACCCAAAGGGACCATCATTTGGAGTTCTAGGTAATTGCTTCTCTTGGCCAGTTATTTACCTTTGTGAATGTTTTGGATGATAAGGAATTCATCTCCGTGGGTCAGAAGTATTCAAAAGGGTAGTTTGTTTGGTTTGTATATTTTTAGGATTTTCTTCTTAGTGGTATGCTCTATGCTCCCTAGTTTTCCATAGTGAGTTAGTCAGTCATTTCTTTAGGTCTCTGACCTAAGGTTGTAGACCGCCCACTTCACCAGTCGTGAGGAATTTTCAGTCTTCCTCTTAGAAACATGGATTTTCCTCCTTATAAGCGTATATTTTTATAACACTGGTTTGCTCGAGTCAGTGTGTGATACTTTTACAGACTTGAGCGATCCCGAAAGGGAATAACCTGTGCATAATATCTTCATGGAAAAATTTACTAATGATACCAACCAAGGAACCCCTTCGAAAGGGGATTCTTGTGCTTTTCCTTTCTTTGGAAACCTTGGTGTCCCTTCAATGGCCATGTTGTACATTCTTGGGTTGAATGTAGGACTACCAAATTGGTTGGGTACCATTCGAAATGTCTCGAATGCTCTTGATTCTTCTCAATTAAGAACCTTACTTCAAGGGAATCATGTTGATGTTCCTTCCTCAGCAAATTCTTCTTCCTTCTCTAGTGAAACTCTAGATACTAGTAACCAGAGGTCTAGATGAAATAGAAAGAGGAGGAATAGGAAGAAGAAATCACCAACCTTTGCAAGTCATATTGGAGAGAGGTTCTCAACCTCTGCAAATCATGTTGTAGATGTGAAACCAACCACTACAAGTCATGTTGTGGGAATGAACCTAGTCTCTACGAGTCATGTTGGAGATAGGTCCTCAACCTCTGCAAATCATGTTGGAGGTGTGAAACCAACCTCTGCAAGTCATGTTGTGGGAATGAACCTAGTCCATGTGAGTCATACTTGAGTTCAACAACCAACCTCTTCTAGTCATGTTGGAGAGTTTTCAACGATATTTGTGAGTCATGTTGAGGACAAGCAACTAGCCACTACTAGTCATGTTGGGGGCATCGATTCTATTGAGAAACCTATATGGATAGTATGTAAGCCTAAGTTCCCTTGTAATATTTTCAAGGGATATCACCTTTCTCATGTATTCCCTATCCTTCCAGAGGAACAAATATTATGGTCCCTATCTACAAGATCTTCTGATTCTAAGTCTTTTGAGGTTTCCTCACAGTCTATTCATCCTTTGGTTGATGAAGTGGTTGTGTCGATGAAATATTCGGCCAACCCCACTCTTCTTTTGGGGGGTGATGCATTGTTGGCACAGGGGTAGACCCAGGTTTTAATTCTACAACAACACACCAATAAAACCCTAACTACCATCCCTTTCGGAAACACCTGCGAAGCAGATGAAGTCTCACCCGAGGTAGAGGCAGGGGTGGTTGCAAGACTCAGGTATGCAACCTTATATGGGACACGGATCTATGATTATAACACTTAGAAATCACTTAGCATATGTTATTCATCAATATTCAACCCTTATGATACTTCACAGATAGCACAGAGCATCACAGTATGTACTTAGATCTAAGACAATTCGGCACTTAGCCACAACAAGATAGATTAGATTCGGCAGATCAAGCACTAAGCATCTTACATACTAGATCTAACATTCATTCATATCTCAGAAGGACAAAGCATAAATATATCTATCTAAACACATAAAAGAACTTAGCAAAGGAAGATACAAACACATCAAGTCGAGGCACAGAGAACAACACATAGATTTACCATGGTTCACCCCCACCCTGGGGCTACGTCCACAAAGTCTTCTTCTTTATTAGCTTCAGTTAATCAGGTTACAGCACAGGGCTATCCAAATCCATTTTCGCATAGGACAGAATATCTTCTCATCTCGCTAGATCATTCTTCCTTGCGCTAAAAGCACAAATCCCTCTACAATATCCTACACTTAGTGTCTTACAGTATGCACAAAACACTTACAATAATTACCAGCACTTAGCACAACTCACAACTCTTCAATCACATAGATTGCACTCTACTACTCTTCTCCCTTCTCCCTCACTTACTTCACCTATACATCTATTTATATATACAACAGTGGGCCTAAGCATGGGTAAACCCATGGGTCGACATCCCTTTCCCATTACATTATCCCCCAAAACCCAAAAAGGAACCAAAAAGAGGTCTAGCTTCCATGATTTCCTCTTTGTGTTGCGCTCCATCTTTAACAAGCCGTCGAAGTCCCAAAAACAGTCAAATATGACCAAGTGTTCCTCAAAACTTGGTCAAGGCCAAAAGGCCCCCAACACTCACCTATGACTCATCCTGAGTCACTCAGGTCTGGGTAAATTTGCCTCAAAGGTCTCGATCTTGGCTCGAGCTACTTCGACTTGTCTCTGTGCTACTGCTTCTTTCTCAAAAAATTCCTTAACAACCACTTCCCTGATAGGTCCTTCTAGTTGTTGCTTGACTGTAACAACTATTTGTTCTAGTAGTGTTCCTTGGCCTTCAATTTCTTCAAACAGTAGGTAGGTGTTAGGACCATATATTGTACCCTTTTTGCCCATACTTTTTGCTATTATTTTACCCTTCATCACCTGCATTTTGACTTATACTATCATTCCACTTGATCATTCCAAGGTACATAACGTCCTTTCTCATTACTACACGTTT
>ML780460.1:530296-544316 GCA_009831015.1 Picea engelmannii
TTTAGATCCGATCTTTCTTCTAGTGCTGATATCTTAGGGTTGAATCTCATAGGAAGAGATCTTAGTACCTTTTGAACAATTACAGATTCTTCGATTTCTTCTCCCAATCCTATGATTGCATTCATTGTTTCATCGACTTGTAATAAGTAGGCTAGGATATCTTCATCTTCCTTCATTTTTAGTTGTTCAAACTGACTTCTGTAAGTTTGAAGCTTTGTTGTTTTGACTTTTGAATGTCCTTCATAAATATTTTGAAGCTTGTCCCAAATCTCTTTAGCAGATTTACAATGTGCAACTTTGGTGAATACTATATCACTGAGACCATTCAAAAGTGAATTTATGTCTTTGGAATTATTCTCACCGAGTTTCACTACTTTGTCATTTGTTGGTGGAACTATTGGTGTTGTGTATCCATCTACAATTGATTTCCAAACTTGAAATCCATGTGCCTGTATATATGCCTTCATCCTTATGCTCCAAAAAGCATAATTGTGTCCATCAAACTGTGGTATTCCATTTGTATATGAGTTGGTACTCTCCATGATCTACCTTTCAGTTGTTAAACTGATTTCTAAAGGAACCTGCTCTGATACCAATTGTTGGATTACTGAGAGGGGGGGTGAATCAGTAATAACGTAATTATAATCCTTTTTCTTCAAATGTTATATCAATGTAGAATTATTATCCAATAATGAGCAGTAATAAATAAACAACCACACACATACACAATACACCAGTGTTTTACGTGGAAACCCAAATCGGGAGAAACCCACGGAATGTTTTTTCTTATATGTCTTGAAGAATTACATTCATTGGAAGCACCAACTTCCTTTGTTTTCCAGTTGCAACTCGAAGGAGGCTCCAACCCCCTAGTTTCTCAGGCTACAACCTGAGGGAAGCTCCAACTCCCCAAATATTTGGCTACAACCAGAAGGAGGCTACAACCCCCAATGTTCTCCGGCTACAACAGGAAGGTGGCTACAACCACATGTCCTTGCCCTGTCCTGCCACCCTGAAGTAGAAGTAGAATGATGGAACCCCTGTCACACTATCATTGTGAGATATACTATTGTAAACCTGTACCAATAAATCTTAACCATGCATCAACCATGCATCAACCATGCATCAACTTGTAATCAACTTGTACCATAAACAAGTGCATCAACCTTGCACCATCCTATAATGAACATGTACCATAAACAAGTGCGTCAACCATTCACCAACCTGTAATCAACCTGTACCATAGACAAGTGCATCCAATCATGTACCAAATATGTTCCAATCATGTTTCAACTACTCATCAACTATTAATCATCAATATGTACCAGCATCATCAACTATACACTTCATCTATGTGTCAACTCATCAACTACTTGTCTCAACCATGTACTCAACATGTGCCACAACCAAAAGCCCTCATCAATTTTATCATCCAAATATGCTTTGTAGCTCTGTAATAGACCTGGTGTATATTATCACATGCATGCAAACCTTCTTTAACTTTAAAAACAAGAGACTAGCATTTTCATCAAACTTTTCTTTAGTCTCACATGCCTAGTTTTGGATTAGTCAACAACCCTAACTTGAAGTAATCATAAATTTGAACATGTAATGTATAAAGATATGAAACTGATATACAATGTTCTTCAGTGTGTGTTATGAAATTCATCCAAGTGGCACTACTTGGAACCTCTCAGAAAAGGAGTTATAGTAAAAATGGCATACCTTGTTGAATTCTGTCTTATTCTAGAGAGCGACCTTGTAGAGTGTGCCCTGCATCAAATATTTGATGAAATGATATGAAAATGTTAAACAAAAATACTAAATATTTTACCCTAACCAACACATTTTTTCTCACTGAATTTGGATCTGTTATGAAGAAGTTATGACATTTTTACTCGAAACACCTGATTTTGACTAGTTTTAGGACTGGCCACAAACCCTATTTTCCACAGAGTTTAAATCCAAAACTACAACGACCCACAAGCTGAATTTTTAAACACAGATACTTGGATATGTTTTCTCACTTGCATAGAAATTTCAAGATCTGAATCATTATATAAAAAAAGTTATATCGAAAATTTTAAGATGACCTGAAAATAACATACCTTAGAAAGCACCATCAAAAGAATTTATCCTTCCTTGCATTTCGGCCTTCTTTCCTTCACTTTCCTCATAATTTCGGCTTAGATATCATTTTTATACCTTATAAACCTATATATATTCAATATGCTCAAGTTTTATTAAAGTGAGAGAGCCTTGCCTCTTATTTATACTCTCCAACTAGCTTCCTTAAAAACATCTTCTAGGTCACTTGGCCCCACTTTCCTTATTTTAGGGTTGGGTCCACTTCTAAGTTCTCCATTAAAATTATTATTGAAATAATTTATTTTGTATTCACTTTGAATCATAATACACTCATCACTTCACTTTATTATTTACCTTTTAAAATCTCTTGAACCACTTTGATTACTTTGACCTTTTGGGGCTTCTAGATGACATATGAGGGTCCTCCAACTTCGTAAGGCCATAACTCTCAAACCGTGAGGAGTTATGTGACATTCTACATACCACCAGAAATGGAATGAAATGTACTATCCATATAGAATAGTATTATCTAAAAATATATCATAACTCATACCGTTACCCATCAAACAAACTTGGGTACATTACCCAAACCTGGGGTCTCTAACTTCTCATGGCCATAAATCTCTAACCGTGAGGAATTATGTGGCTTTCCACATACCACTGGAAATGACATGACAAAAAATATCCATATAGGACATTTTCCATGACAAATTCACTTTCCTTCATCTCATTATTCCATAATTAAGCATGGGTTCTCTTACTCCACAAAGCATCTTCTCGTGAGGGCTTTCACCATAAGGGGACCACTTTGGAGTTCATCCATATTTACTTCTTATCAACCATGAAAAAAAAATAATGAGTCATATTTACATCAAACACTATTGGGTCCATTACCCAAACCTTTGTGCTACGGGTCTTTCTTCAAGGGTTGACATCAATGACAACCAACATTAATCAACATAGATACTCTTTCTCTTTTTGGATCTTCGCTCTGTCTTCTTCAAATTTTGTTTGGAGAGAATTCTTCTCTTGTTGTGCGGCTTGGTGTTGTTCAATAATTTCCTCATCTTCTTTCTTTAGGGCCTGGGTGGCCTACGCTTTTTCTTCATGAGCATGTCGAAGGTGTACTTCGACTATATCAGCAATCTTGCGGATCTGAACTAATTCATCTCCCACTTCTATTGTTCCTTCTGGCAGAGGTGCAGTAGAGATTGCTCGGCTAGACTAGAGTGCTTGTTGTACTCCTTGGACTGCGATCTCAATTTGGCTATACATTTGTTCCTGCTTCACCTCCTACTTCTCTATGATTTCCTTTGAAGCATCATTGACCACTGCAACAATGAAATCAAAGTCATCCAACGTAAGGGTAGTTCGCATCTTGGTTACAGGGGTTCTTGGTTTCTTTTTGGAGGAAGATTTCAGAGGTGAGACCTTCCTTTTCTTTGATGAGTCTTATTCATCCCTAGGTAGTGGTACTTTGAATTTTTGTTGTTCAATTTCTATATCTTCTTCATCATCACCTTTTTCATCTGGTGTAATGGAAGCCGTCCTTACAGATAGGTTGTCAACATCCTGTACTTCTTCATTCTTCTTCATCGTCTTTTCTTTCTTTGTCTTACTGGGCCCAGGTGTATCCTGTGTATTTCTGGGGCTGTTGATGTCAGACATTTCTGCGGGGTCTGTTGAAACAAGGAGGTCCACCAACCATTCCTTGGTGATCTCTTCCAGGTCTTCTTCTGTCAACTTATAATAGGCCTGAAGATATTCCTGGTGCTCATCAATGCATGGGGTTAGGTATATAAAGTGGTGGTCCACGCTGAACTTTATCATAGGTCAAAATCTATGTAAAGTGTTTGAGGTTATGCGAAGTTCACTCCTTATGGTTTCTTTTAGTTGGTTATAGTATGCGTGGAAAACGACATTCAATTTCCATTTCTTGCTCATGTCATTAGAGTACCATAATGTATTGAACTTCGTGGCTAGTGGCTCAAAGGGGTCAAGGTCCGGGAATGTAGCGCCTTCCAGTAGCTCCCATGCAACAAAAGCGATTAGTATCAGGAGCCAGCTAAAATGGAATTCATGCCCCTGATCCTAGGCTTATCTGTAGTCAATCTCCATTTGATTCACCATGTACTTCGCCCAGTTCATCTATAGTCCCTCTGCACACTTTCCTCTAAGGTCAACTACAAATCCAGATACTTTTGTTGGTCGATTCTTGCGTACCAACTTCCGTGCGATTATTTGGCATGCGAGGCACACTACGCCACTTTCAATAGAAGCTACCTTGTATCCTCTCGTGCCTTTCTCAACATCGTCATAGTCTTCTTTGATCTTCTGCGCAAGAGCGCGATCTGCGGTCTTTCCACGATAGTACTCATGGGGATCAAGGCCCTGCATGCTAAGCCCAATGATCCTATTGATTAGCATTGGATCAATATTTATGCGATGATCTAACCACAGGTATCCTCCATGGTAACTTGCTAGCAACAATTTAATACAAGAATTCACCTCCTGGTGTCTGCCGAAATGCGGTATTTTCATAACATTGAGCAAAGTAGAATGGGCGAGGTTCATCATCCATTGTTGAGGGATGAGATTCTAATTCTTTCCCTTAGTTCTCATTAAGTATTTATAAGAGGTGATCATGTTGTAAACTTTACGGTCCCCTAGGTTGAAGGCGCAAAACTTCAACGCTGTAACCTTGTCTTGATCTATGCGGTAGATATGCAGTAACTAGGGTGTATTCAAAGTCTCTAGGGACATTTTCCCTATTAATCTCACCGCTCAAAGGGGGATATGTAATTTGGTAGGATGGATGGCACTAATTTCATGTTGGCTATGTCATCCTTATGCTTAGTTATTCTCTCTGCATCGGCTCAAGATGTTCCTGCACGAGCAGTCGATGGGGAGGCTTGAACTCCTCTCATTGATGATGCTTGGACTCTGATGTACATTCTTCTTTCCGACATGACTCTCTTAGTCATTAAATCGCGAAGGACCTCTATGATGAATTCCTCAAGTGCGGTGAGTTCGTCGGACATACGCACTTGGGAAATATAATCGAGGTCATGATGATCTCAAAATACTACACTAGGATGAACAATTTTCTTGCAATGATCATTGTAGACAATCACTAGTTCTGCGGGCTTTGACTTTTCAGTTGGCAAAAGTGTTCTTTGGGCACGGTTCGATGAGCTAAATAGGAAATTCATCAACAGTCTGCTTGTAACAGGTATGAAGCTTCCATGAATGTTGATCCATCCATTATGGAATGGTCCAACGGTCTGGTGGTGATCCTTTAATTCTTTTCTGTCTGTTCAGAGAGGAAGTCAAATAGGTATATTGGTCCAACAACTGTATTGCTTCGCCATGACGAAGTGTCATATGTCATTGTTCTGATATCCCAGCAAAGCTCAATTCCTGTGATTTTTCCTTCTGCGAAGTTTCCTCTAGAATCTTCTGTAACTTTTCGATATTAGATCTCTTCTTGCTTAGCTTTCTATCCTTCTTCCCAGTGAGATTTGTCTCGATCATCATTTTTCCATTCTGATTCTTATCTTCGCTCAACATAGTCACTTCGTGATGCTGAGATTCTTTCTTCATATCCAAGGGTAATACTCCTTCATCATATGGATTAGGAATTTCGGTCTTTTGTAGTTCCTCTAATGCTCTTATATCTTCGACATCCAAGTCCCTGGTGTTCAATAGCTTATATTTTTTCTCTTGTTCTTCCATCAAGTAGGCGATCCTTCTAGTCATAAATTCCATGAGTTCTTGCTTCTTCTGTTCTAGGGATTCCTTTTCTTGTTTTCTCTATATCTGGTCTTTTTCAATCCAGATCTTTCCTAACAAAGATAGAAATGGGGCATGGTCCTCAATAAATTTAATAACTTCAAATTCTTTCTCTATCGAAGATCCATGGGTACTCATAACTATCTAGGTAATTCTGTCACATAGGGTTACCATTTTTCCTTTAAACAACCCTATTTTTCCTAGTGAAGGAACCATAGTAGGCCTTCCTAGGGTTTCCCAAGTACTTTCTGTCATAATGTTCATCTGTGTTGCCTCATCCAGAGCACAGTCAATGTCGAAATCTCCTATTCTTACTTCGATTTTCTCCTTTTCTTTGAAGATATCTAACAAACTGGCATCTTTATGTTCATCCAGGGTTTCTTTCATTTTCAGTAACATAATCTCTGATTCTTTCTAGGGTTCTTATATAATCTTAGTCTCTTGATCTCCTTCATAGTTTTATTTCTCCATATTCATCTTTTCAAGTCTATCAATCATTCTAGGGCAATCCAGTACTTCATGGTCCATAGCCTTACAACAAGGGAAACTAGGGTTTCTCCTAGGGAATTCCTTAGCAAGATGTCCTGGTCTTATGCAACTATAACAAATAGTTAATCCTCTCTTTCTCTTCAATGATCCCCAAATTTTCTTGTACTTATTTCTAGGGTCATAATGGCTAGCCTGCAAAAATTTCTTTCTAGGATCCTGCATCCATTGGTTAGTCCAAAAATTATTTCTATGCATAGGTATAATATATCTCTCATTATTCTTATCAAATCTATTCATATCAAACTTTCTTTCATCTATCAAAGCCCTAGTTTTCAATCTAGGACAAAATCTATCAATCATACCTAGATCCATACTTTAGAAACAAAAATTTCACTTCTTTTACTTCTACAGGGCACAGAGCTTCCAGATCTGAGAAATTTTAACTATTCTTACATTTATCAGAGCACAGAGCTTACAGATCTTACCTCTTTTCTGCAGATCTGACCTCTTTCATTTAGATCTGTCATTCCTTCTTTAGCACATAGATTTTTAGATCAAGTGGATCATTACACACTAGGGCATAGATCCAGGGACAGAACTTTCACAATTTCAGGATGAATCTTTACACAAATATTCTTCTGCTCAGTTCCCAACAATCACAGTTTCAGGTACTGGCAATGGAACCATTTGTTGGCATAGTGCTAGACCCAGTGTTCAACGCTACAAAAATGCACCAACAAAACCCTAACTATCGGCCCTTTCGACAACACCTACGAAGAAGATGAAGTCTCACCCTAGGTAGAGGCAGGGGTGGTTGCAAGACTCAGGTGTCTGCAACCTTAGCTGGGACACAGATCTGTGATTATAACACTTATAAATCACTTAGCATATATTATTCATCAATATTCAACCCTTATGATACTTCACAGATAACACAGAGAATCACAGTATGTACTCAAATATAAGACAATTCAACACTTATCCACAACAAGATAGATTAGATTCAGCGGATCAAGCACTAAGAATCTTACATACCAGATCTAATATTCATTCATATCTCAAAAGCACAAAGAATAAATAGATCTATCTAAACACATCAAATCACTTAGCAAAGGAAGAGACAAACACATCAAGTCGATGCACAGAGCACAACACACAGATTTATCGTGGTTCACCCCCACCCTGGGGCTACGTTCACAAAGTCTTCTTTTTTATTAGCTTCAATTAATCAGGTTATAGAACAGAGCTATCCAAATCCCTCTTTGCATAGGACAAAATATCTACGCAGCTTTCTATATCCTTCTTCCTTGTGCTAAAAGTACAGATCCCTCTACAATATCCTGCACTTAGTCTCTTACAGTATGCACAAATAATTTACAATCATTACCAGCACTTAGCACAACTCACAACTCTTTGATCACATAGATCACACTCTACTACTCTCCTCCCTTCTCCCTCACTTACTTCACCTATACATCTATTTATATATACAACAGTGGGCCTAAGCATGGGTAAACCCATGGGCCGACATCCCTTTCCCATTACATTATCCCCAAAAACCCAAAAAGGACCCAAAAAGAGGTCTAGCTTCCACGATTTCCTCTTCACGTTACGCTCCATCTTTGACAAGTTGTCAAAGTCCCAAAAAAGGTTAAATATGACCAAGTGTTCCTCAAAAATTGGGCAGGGCCAACATGCGCCTTCAGACCATGTTGTCTCGTAGCCTATACATCCATTAGTTGAGGAAGTGGTTTTTTCGATGTAATCTTTGGTCGGTCCCACTCTTCTCTTGGAGAGTGTCGATTCTACCAAAGTGGTCACACCGATGCAATCTTCGGCTGACCCCACTCTTCTCTTGGAGAGTGTCAAGTCTACCAAAGTGGTCACACTGATGCAATATTTGGCTGATCCCACTCTTCTGATGAGGAGTGATGTGTCTACCGACTATGTTTTTAGTATTTCCAGTTTATTACTTTCAGAACAAGGGGTCATTATGATCACTTTGAGAAAACCCCTCCAATCCCTAGGATGGTTTTCTTTGCTTGGAATGATCTTGTTGAGTCTCGTCTTCCTTCTTATGCACCCTTTCAAATAAGGTTTGAAGTTAATTCAAAAAACATTTACCAGTGTATTGTGGATGAAGGAGCCTCCACAAGTATTTTATCATCCTTGGCTTGGAAAGATTTGGGTTCTCTTAAGCTTGTGTCTTCTTCGCATGAGTTGTTGTATTTTGACAGACATCCTAGTGAATATTTGGGGATTCTTCCTAAGTTACCTATTTTTTTAGGTGGGAATATTGTCCTTGTTGATGTTATAGTGGTGCAAGGCCCGTTAGATTTCAATATGCTTCTCAGGCGTGATTATATATATGCTATGAATGTTGTGGTGTCTATGCTCTTATGGGTGATGCATTTCCTTCACAATGGAAGCATTGTCACTATCGACCAATTGGAATATGATAATCACCATCCTAATTCGACATTAGTTCATGTTGCCCCTTTATATGCTCCTAGTATTCATGTAGACTCTACCCCACCACGGGTAAATTATGTGGTGTCTTATCCTTGATCTTCAATTTCTTCTGAGCAAGAACCTGTGCAACTAAGTTTTCCTTCTTGAGACATGATCTTAGAAATTGATCAAATTTTTTATCCAATGGGGGCATGGGATCCCTTTCTTCTCCCTATTGGTCTGAGTGGTCTTGAGTATCCTTTTGATTTTGATCTCATTGTTTGTATATCCTCAATCCCTCGTGTTTGTGATTCTTTGTTGATAGACTCTTCCAGTCCTGTCCAGAACCTCCATCATCATATGGAATATGGTTAGTTCACTTCACCCTTTGGGACTGTTGACCCTCCTCATTCACATGATTTCTCATATTTTGAATTTCCTTTGGATGAGGCTATCCTTGAATCCATGACTATGGTTTTTATACCATGGGAAGAGTTACACCTTGGTTTGTGGTTTCTTCCCTTTTAGGAGACTTTCTAGGTTGACTATCGAAGAGACTCTTGGTCGAAACCTAGCAGTGGGCTCTACTTGAACCAGTACTATGCATGATCTGTAAGGTTGTGCGGTGCCTTGTACCATATTGTACAGTCCAGGTTTTTTTTTTCAAGTTTTGTATTTAGTATCACCTCTTATTTTTTGAATTTTCTATCTATATTGGATTTATTAACTTCTGGATGATTGTTATTGGACTTATATGTAGGATCTTGGAGACATTTTTCTTTGACATTTGTTCAGCGTATCTATCTGTTATGACAGGTATTGACCTAGAAATTGGCATATAGGTTAGGTTTTTCCCTACTTCATTTTTGCATTATCTGTTTCCTCGTTCTTTTGGCCTTAGGATCAACCCCAATGAATTGCGACACTAACCTTTCATGTTGACAAGTGTGTCGTACTTTATGTAGTAGAGCCTTCCATCCATGGGAATCCTATTTAGAGCCTTGTTTTCCTTTTGGTGACCATATTGAAGTACTTCATAGGCACGGGAGTCCTTTTAGTCTCACCATGAATTTTGCAATGAAGCCTCATTCTTCTTCATATTTTTTGGTTCGTACCCAAGGGACTCCCTATGAGAATAGTTTAATGTCTTTCAAGCTCGCTTAAAATTTGAAATCAATATCTAACAAGAGATTATTTATTATTTTCGATCTCGTTTAGATTAATTAACAAAAGAATCCCCCTTGGATTCTTCCTTAATCCCTTTTCAGAATATCTAAAAATGAAAATATTGTTGAGTGATCTTGTTTCCCTTCATGCTCGCCGAACTCAAATTTGAAGTCACATATGTCCGGTGGAATTTTACCCCCTTTTTCGGTCTGGGCAACTAATTTTATGAATAAAGGTGTGCCCTAGGAACCTTGGTTTACTAGGAGAGTATTATTAGGCGTAAGTTTAACCCTTTTTCAGGCTTGAGGGACTAAATTTTAGAAAAAGGAACTTTCTCCTTGGTTTTGGTTTATCTCTTTTTCGGTCCTTGGAGATTACTTATGAAAAAGGAACCCCCATTGGAGTCCATAGTTAATCTCTTTTTAGACTCCCAAAATATGAAAATATTGTTGAATGACCTCGTTCCTTTCACACTCATTAAATGGTCCAGAAAGAACATCTATTTGGCATAAGTTTAACCCTTTTTCTGGTCAATAGATTATCCAGGAAAAAGGTATGCCTCGGGAGACTTATCTCGCCAAGAGAGTTCTCCTAAGTTATATCTTATACTTTTTCGGGATAAGGAGACTAAACTCGGAAAAAGGTTTTGAGTCCATAGTTAATCTCTTTTCAGACTCCTTAAAATTGAAAAGATCGTCGAGTGATCTTGTCTCAATCACAATCATTAAAAAAGTTTTTAAGAGATGTCCTTTTGGTATAAGTTTAACCCTTTTTCGAACCGACTGGACTAGTTACGAAAAAGGAACTCCCTGGAGTCTTCTTTTAGTTTTGTTTCAAACTCTCTAAATGTGAAAAACCATCGAGCTTACCTTCTTTGGGATCGTAAAACTTAACATGGAAGGAGTCTTTTCATGTCGTATTTAATCACATCGCATGTTTCATCCTTGCGTCTTTGGTCTAATGTCATCTCCATGTTGCTATTAAAATGAACCTTCAAATAATTCCTTAAACGCAAGCCTTGCAACACTTTTTTCCCTTCCGATCTGACACCTTGACCCATGGAGGATTTTTCCTCGAATTTCCTTATCCTGCACATGTCTCCTTGCCTTGAGAATCAGTATGTTCCATGTGCTTGGAACCAATTTTCTTGCTTGTGACACTCGTTCCTCCATTGTAATGTAACTCGTTAAAAATTTGAAAAAAAAAAAAATCAAATATTCCAAAAAGAGGGGATGAGATATATATTTTCTATTTTATTCAACAGCAATATACTCGCCCTTGGACAAAGAACGTCCTTTCTTTTTTCCCCAAGCATTGGGATCTAGTATGACCTTAGGAAGTTGTTCTCACTACATAGATTTGTGTCCTCCTCTGTTTGGTTACTCTTCCAAACATATGAAGAGCTTGTGGTGTCTCATGTATCACAAACTTATATCAATATTACATTTCCTAAGTCTCATCATTTTTTCGTTCTTTTATATAAGGGAAGTTTTATCCATCCTGAGTTGTCCATTCTACATTTTGTCTCTTGAATTTCATGAGTCGGTCATCCTGAGAATCCAGTCAAGTTCAGATTCAAAATCGATGAAGCTATGTGCATCATGATCAAGATCCTCCAGTCTTTCCCTAATGGACTGTCGAAGACCTTAGGGTAGTGAGTCTTACACTCTTATTGTACTCCTACATAATTTTTGAAGATCTTGAAATTGTTTCTCGAGCTATGAAGTCCTCATCGCCAGCCACAGGCATCAATGCTTCTTGAAGATGCATATTATATTGTACTTAAATATCATCAAATGATTTTGATGTAGATATATTGTGTATCACTTGCAAATACACTTTATAGACATTTATATGACATGGATCTACACCGTACTTGCTTGGTAGCCATGATTAGTTCATCCCAAGAATGGGTATGCCCGCCTCGGAGAGATTATCATTTTTTTGCAGATGGCACCTCCCAAACTCTGGTCACGGGCTCTCAACTTCGTGCCTTCCCACTTGTAAATATATTGTAATTTATTTTGGCCATTAGTTTCTCTTCTGAACTCACACATTAGGGGGCATCTATTATAGTCCAAAAATTCCCTACCTATGCATACATGGCATTGGTCTTTCCAGTTACATAATTTACCAAATTACTGTTAAGGATCCTTCTTAAAAAACCATTTTTTGGAACATGTATGCACCCTAATGCACTATAGCCCACGTACACATGCTAGCTACATACTAGTTAGTCTATGTACATACACGCGTTGAATGCTAGATAGCCCATGTTTACCTCCAAAAAATGCAAAATATATATAATTGCAAGGGCTTCGATGGAGTTTACGGGATATCGAGGGTTTCCCAACCATTTCACCCATTTTATCCCATCCCCAAACCAAATAACCATTTTTTTATCATAGAAAAAGAGGTCTTGGGGTCCCATTTACAACAACAAGCAAGAGAACAAAGAAACTCTTCCAAAATCCCTTCCCCTTCTAGCCCAAGTTTTGCATCCCTTTCTGATATTTGGCCTCAGCGTTCCCCCTCTATCCCTTTCTCCTTATACAATCCTTTCCCTTTTCCCAAAGGGATCAGTTGGTTGTCAGAGGTAATCATGGGAATGATGCACTTGGAGAAGCAATAAGAGGAGCTCAGATCTGGTTCGTGGAGTGTTCATCGATAAGAAGGTTGTAATCTTTTTAATCTTCATTTTGAATAAAAGAGTTATTTTCCTGCCCCAATACATTGTGTATTTATGATTAATTTATTAATGCATCTATGTCTATATCTAACATTAATAGTAACAAGTAGATATTGTATATATTGTAGTGTTGTTTTCCTAAGTGTTCTTGCAGGTTATCTTTGGGAGGAGACCTGCAATCTAGGAAGCTACAAAGGGAAAGGAGGTCTACATCATGTTGCGTATGTGTTATATTCTTTGCACGAGTAGTAGTGTCTGTGTTTCACTGGGTGCACAAGGGGGTCTAGGGGGGTATAAGTCCCCGTGAAAAAAAATAAAAATTCCTTGGGAAACATGTCACATTTTTGCCTCATTTTTCATGTTGCCTCGGTTTTCATGTCCATTATTGGGCGGTTTTTTGGCACGTGGTTTTTTGTCGATGGTTTTCTATTTCCAGTTAAGGAATTAGGGTTGTTGACTAATATAGGTCATTGGGTTAGGGTTTTGGATGTTGTTGGATCCTATATGTATATTGTATTGTAAACAATGTATCACTATGAATGAATATAGAATATGTTGGTATTCGAGGTTTGGGTTTCCAAGGGAAAAAAATCTGTGTAATTTTTGTATTTGTCATTGTATCTTTTATGTTCTTTTACTAAAAATTTGTTTGTAGTAAATATTATACAAGGTTAAAATATACATTTGGTATTAGATATTTGTTGGCTTTAGGGGAATTCCTTTGTGGTCAAAGTTTTGGCTCGAGACCATGATAAGCCTTGTTATAGTGGGAGATATGTGGTATTGATTTTTGAGGTAAAAAGAAATGGCAAGCAATTCAAAAATAAAGATCAAGAAGTTTAATGGGAAAAGTTTTGGGTTGTGGAAGCTCAAGATGGAAGATATGTTGGTGGACAGTGATCAATGGATCGCGGTAGATCCAATTACTGCACCTACAATAACTTCAGCAGATGACTGGAAAAGTTGGATTGGAAGGCGAAGAGCACAATCTGACTATGTCTCTTAGATTCAGTATTATTGAATGTGTCAGAGGAAGCTACAACCAAGGATTTATGGGATAAGTTGGGGAAGTTGTATCAGTCTAATTCCCTAGTAAATAAACTATTCCTGAGAAAGAAGTTGTATAACCTGAGAATGAGATACAGAGACTCAGTGGAAGAGCATTTGAACGCCTCCAATACTATGGTAAGTTGTGTTATCCCTCCAGGAAACTCTCCTAGGCTGTAAGTCGGAGATGCCTGGTAACTAACTCTTTTTGGAAATATTTTCTTAATATTTGATGTGGTTTTGTGGATCAAGATGAATATCTAAGGATTGGACTGTGTTTTCAAGACTGTCTAGGAA
>ML780460.1:564059-582529 GCA_009831015.1 Picea engelmannii
TAGGGAAAAAAACCCTAACATAATCTCTATCATTAGATCTGCGACCTTATAATGAACGGTCCAGATTTACAATGAAATTACAATATACTTTTACAAGGCAATTTTTGCTTCGGGGGCTTCGCCCCCGAACCCCCGCTTTCCCCCAGACCCCCCAGCCGGGGGGATAGCCACCCTGGACCCCATAGAGGGGGTACCCCCCCTCTGCACTCCCCCGCGTGGAAGAGTGTACATACTTATGGGGTGTAAATACTTCATGGGGTATAAACACGGCTAAAAGTAAAAGACCTCTAAATCAGGAAGATAATCAGGCTCCACAACCAACACCACCCTACCACCCTGATTTCTCTGACTGCAACCAGATGGAAGCTCCAACTTCCTGTGTTCAAGCACCCACTTGAACCTCTGAGGACAACAATCCTCCCTAGCACCTCCCAACCACCCTAAGATATAAATCTTTTCTATGTGTAAATTTAACAGAGTGATACACTATTTATAATTGGCTTACCAGACTTATCACTATTCTGCTATGATGCTCTGTTCTCCCGTATTAGTGTCACTCTTTCTGCATCTTCTTACGCTTTCTAAACTTCGATTTTTATCTACAAGAGCACTTTAGCCTTCCTTTAGTGTCTCACTATCTTGTTGCACACATCCCTTGCGCTTACTGTGCTTTTTCCTTTCATGCTCTGTGTTCCATGTCCATTCAATGCACCATTCCTCTTCTTCGTGTTTCCGCTGTTGCACACTCCTCCCTCTACACTCCTTGATCACTCTAAACAACAACAACCTGCATCTCTTCTTTGTTTTGCATACTTATATTCTATGTGCACCTTGTGCATGCTATCTCGCCATGCTTCTGCTTGCTCTCTCCATGTCAAGTGCTCTACCTGATCATCATGGAAACTCTTCAGCTTATCTGGAAATTAAACCCATGAATCCAATCTCACTGGGTGTTATGATGAGATTCCTTAGCCTCTCTCAGAGTTGAGACTCTTCGTCTTCTCTATCAAAGTCGAGCTGATCTTCTCGGTTGCAGTTACAGGCTTCAACACTCTTCCATCTGCCAATCACTTCTAAGAATAGTCTTCCTTCCACCAGAAGATGCCTCGAGCCTCTTCATCTTCTCTGGAGATCACACTGAGGCCTATTTCATCCCTCTAGCAGAATCCATCAGTTGTTTCTAGCAGTTACACTCTAAAGTGCAACAGTATCCCTCCGATCATACTTAAATTCACCTACACCATTGGATTGGATCTGTACGATCTTGCGTTTATTTCGCATATAGGCATTTCAGAATTTCGGCATTCTTGTGGTGAAGAGTCTCGATTCTCCATGTCCCAAAATCTGAAATGGAGCTTGTCTCTTCGAGCTCTTCTCTACAACTCTTAGACAATATGACCTCCAGTGGTGACCAAGGCTTACACCAAAAAAGGTGTTTTCACATTTTTCATTTTGGCATTTCGCATTTCAGAATTTCAGGACTCCTTTGATGAAGAGTCTCAACTCTTGACTCTTCCAACTCCCAGTATCCAAACCTTTGAAATGGAGTCAGATCAAAGGTCCACACTCTTGATGATTCGACGGTCCATATCTCTTTGTGATTTCGCATGTCGCGAGTTCCTGTTGCGAGGCATCTCGACTCTCCAAGTCGCGATCCCCGAAACTCTGAAAAAGGAGACTAACTCTTCAATCTATTCTCTACATCTCTTTGATGATGTGACCACTAGCTATGATCATAGCCTTATTCAAAACTGCATTTCACAATTTCGCGTTTCAGCACTTCGGGACTCCTATGATGAAGAGTCTTGATTCTTGATTCCTCCATCTCCCGGTATCTGAAACTGTCCTCCTTCTTTTGGGATTTTGTTTTTTCGTATTTCACGATTATGGGACTCCTGATGATGAAGAGTCTTGACTCTTCCAACTCCCGGTATCCGAAACTGTCCTCCTTCTTCTAGGATTTTGGCGTTTCTCATTTCGCGATTCTGGGACTCCTGATGATGAAGAGTCTTGACTCTTCCAACTCCTGGTATCCAAAACTTTTCTCCTTCTTCCGAGATTTCGGCGTTTCACATTTCGACATTTTGACATTTCAACACTCCTGTGGTGAAGTGTTTCAACACTTCAACTCCCGGTATTCGGGACTCCTAAATGGAGTTATTTCCCGGTCTACAAAACTCTCGTTGATGTGCCTCTATCGGTATTTCGGGATTCCAGATTTCGCAACTTTGGGACTCCTATGTTGAACAGTCTCGACTCTTGACTTCTCAATCTCCTGGTATCTCAATATCTGAAATGGAGTCGGATCAACGTATTTCGTCGTTTCGCATTTTTCCATTTCGGCATTCTTATCATGAGTTTCTTCCTTGACTCCTCCAATGCCCGGTATCAGAAACTCCGAAATGGAGTTTACGCTTCTGATCTTTCCATGCAATTATCCCTGCATTGTTGATCTTCCTTACCTGCCTCTTTTCCATCAAATAAACAAGCCCACTCTTGCACTCTTTGTGCGACTCTACGCTAATCCTCCTGAGCTTACGTTGTCCCTATTTCTCCATCGCTGCATACTATGATCTTGCCATCAATGACAAGTACACGTGCCTGAAAACATGCCAATAGTTTCCGACTGGAAGAAATATCATTGGCAACAAATGGGTATTTAAAAAAAATTTGAATGCATAAGGAAAAGTGGAGAAATACAAAGATCGGTTAGTAGCAAAGGGTTATTCCCAGGTTGAGGGAATTGATTTTGGTGACATTTTTTCTCATGTTCCCAAGTTAAACTCTATAGATTTATGTTATCTATTGTGGTTGCATTTGATTTTAAAATAGAATAGATGGATTTGAAGACAACATTCCTACATGGGGATCTGGAAGAAGAAATCTATATGAAGTAGCCAGAAGGATTTGTTGTGAAGGGAAAGAAGGAGTTGGTATGCAAGTTGAAAAATTCCCTATATGATTTAAAAAAATTACCAAGTATGTGGTATCAGAAATTTGATACTTATATGTTGGGACTTGGTTTCACAAGAAGAAAAGAGGATCATTGTGTGTATTTTAAATTATTTGGTGATCATTTTATTTATCTGGTCTTGTATGTGGATGACATGTTGTTGATAGGAAACAACAAGGAGATTATCTAGGATGTGAAAACTCAGTTGTCCTCTAAACTTGACATGAAGGATCTCGGTGCTTCAAATTTCATTTTGGGCATGGAAATTAAAAGATATCGGGAAAAGAGGAAACTCTAGTTAAATTATAGAAAATATGTTGAGACAATATTGCAGAGGTTTAATATGCAGGAATGTAAACTGGCCAAGGTTCCTATTCCTGTTGGTGTAAAGATATCTGCGAATCAGTGTCCCAAGACACAAGAAGAGGAGGAGGACATGTCTCATGTTCCATATGCAAGTGCAGTTGGCAGTTTGATGTATGCAATGGTCTGTACTAGACTGGACATTGCATATGCAATGGGAGTTTTGACCAAGTATATGTAAAAACCAGGGAAGGAGAATTGGAAAACAATAAAAATGGTTTTCAGGTATTTTTGTGGCACTACTAGCTATGGATTGTGGTAGCAAGGAAGACCGGTATTAGATAGAGTTTTGGATATACATGGCTTTGTGGATGCAAACTGGGTTGGAGATATGGATCATAGGACATCCATATCTCCAGGGAAGAAGAATTGGAAAACAATAAAAATGGTTTTCAGGTATTTTTGTGGCACTATTAGCTATGAATTGTGGTACCAAGGAAGAACAAGATTGGACAGAGTGTTGGATATACATGGATTTGTGGATGCAAACTGGGATGGAGATATGTATAATAGGAGATCTACAAGTTGGTATGTGTTTAACCTATTTGGAGGAGCAATAAGTTGGATGAGAAAAAGACAAGTTGTAGTGGCACTTTCAACTACAGAAGTTGAATACATGGCATCCACTCATGCAATTAAGGAAGAAATTTGGTTACAAAGATTGTGTTTAGGTATTGGTTTGGTACAACAATATGTAAGGATAGATTGTGACAGTCAAAGTGCAATTTTTCTGGCGAAGAACCCGACTTATCATTCAAAGATAAAGCATATTGATATTCAATATCACTTTGTGAGAGACATGGTTGAAGAAAAGAAAATATTGTTGATGAAGGTGGACACTTTGAAGAATGTTGTAGATTCATTAACAAAATCTGTGAGCATTGAGAGGTTCTCTTGGTGTAGAGGATCCATGGCCATTTTTTCCCTATATTTTTTACTATGTAACCTTGTAACCCCATGTATGAAAAGAAAACAACAAGTGGGAGAATGTTGGTATGTGTTATATTCTTTTCACGATTAGTAGTGTCTTTGTTTTGGCAGGTACACAGGGGTGTGTGAGGGGGGTGCAGGGGGATGAAATCCCCCCATGCGAGGATTTGGGAGTAGCGCCCCTAAGAAAAAAAGAATCCCTAAGGAAGCATGTCGCATTTTTGCCTCCTTTTTCGTGTTGCCTCGATTTTTGTGTCCATTGTTGGGTGGTTTTTTGGAATATGGTTTTTTCCCGATGGTTTTCTATTTTCGGCTAAGGAACTAGGGTTGTTGATTAATCCATGTCATTGGTTTAGGGTTTTGGATTTCGCTAGATCCTATATGTATATTGTATTGTAAACAATATATCACAGTGAATTAATATAGAATATGTTGGTTTTCCCGGTTTGGGTTTCCAAGGGAAAAATATTTGTGTAATGTTTGTATTTTCCATTGTATATTTTCTGTTCTTTTACTGAAATATGTTTGCATTAAATATTGTACAAGGTTAAAATCTACACATTGGAAATTAGGAACTAAGGTACACCTACTTTCCTCTCTCTTGTCATTTTGAGTTTAGATAGTTTTGGGATAGCTTAGTAATAGGACCGTCTTTTAATGCAAGTCAATGCTCTGTCTGTACCTCGACCTAGTATAGTAATAGGGGGATTTTCCTTGCTAGAAGGTATGCATCTTCTTAGAACATCGTCCATTCCAATTTTGTATAAGTATCCATTAGTGACTGTGAACGATGTCGCTTTCATGGCTAGATTTTCTTTTTGTTTGTCGAGAGGTCCTCCGGAGATTTTCCTTCTTCTAAGAAAGTGGAAATGTCTTATAAATCCTTAGGTGTAGATTCTACTCTGAAGAGGTGTGCATCTAGGAGATCATCACCTAGAAACTTTCTCAACCAGTCTAGAAATTTGAGAATAAGCGCTTCAACCAACTTCTTCTTTAGAAATTAATAGGATTCTTGGCAGTCTTGGCTCCATTTGAACTCGACATATTTTCATAGAATCTCGTCTATTGGGAAGGTGATGTCTGAGTAGTGGCAATAAACTTCCTGTAGTAGCCAGTATGACCCAATAGAATTTTGATCTTTTTTTTATTTACAGGGGTTTTTAGATCAAGGATAATATTTATTTTAGCTATATCGACCTTCACTCCAGCTTTGCATACCACATGTCCGAGAAAGATTCCAATAGGTGTGGAAAATATACATTTTTTGATGCTAAGTGATAGTTGAATCTATCTGCAACGTTCTAACATAAGTTGGAGCCATTGTATGTGATTTCTAAGTAGACTATAGATTGTCCAATCATTGAAGTATATAGTCATGGTTTTTTAGATGTACTCTTGGAATGCTTTGACCACCATTCTTGAAAAAATTGTCGGTGCATTCTTTAGTCCGAAGGGCATGACTCTCTAGGAAAAAGATCCAAATTTTGATACGAAAGTTGCTTTTTCTTGATCTTATTTTGCAATTGGCACCTAGTTATATCCTGAGAATCCATCAATAAATGAACAATATTCATGACCAGTGACTTCGTTTATGATTTCCTCAGCAAAAGGGGTGGGGAATGGGTCTTTCACGGTATGTTTTTTTAGTCCCTGGAAGTTGACATAGATTCTTAACCTTTTTAGATCGTACTTCTTTGGTTATACCACCATCGGACTCACCCATTCTGCTTTGTTGATAGGATAAATAATGCCTGCTTGTAACATTCCTTCGATATCCTTTTGAATGATTGGTTTGTACTTATGTGCTAACTTGTATGGTCATTTTTTAATTGGCTTTTCTCCTGGAATTATTTCGATATTCATTTCACCCATTTCCTTTACTAGTCCTTCCAAGTCCTTGTAGTCGCATGAAAAAACATCTTGGCACTCTTTTAATAGACTGACTGTGTTGGTTGTTTTCTTATCGTACCAGTAATCACCTACTCTTACCATTTTTGTTCAGTCATCATTTGATATGTTGAATTATTTCATTCTTATTTCTATGTCCATCCCTTCTGGTGGCTTTCCTTCATCAATATGGCATTCTCCTTCAAATTTTGTAAAGATTTTTGGAAAGTTGAGTTGTTTCTGGTCCTCTTTTTGTTTTGTAGCTATGCTTAATATTGATTTCACATGATTTTGTAATGTTGGATAGTCTTTCTTCCATTGGAAGCTTTGTCCTCACCATTTTGTATTCTCCATATCAATCCTTCAAGCAGTCGATATTCTTTTTTTTCCTACCAACACCAAGTTGCATGTCGACATCGATCCTTCATCAACCGACATATTTGCCTTTTATTTTTGTTGATCTAATGAAGGAATTTCTAAAAATATTTTTATTTGATTTGTTGCATCTTTCAAGTGCTCTTCTATGGGACTAAATTCGAAGTCTTGGAAAAAAATTCTTTTGATTTCAACCTAGTTGGAAGTGTGACCACATGCTTTTTTAATTTTGTACCATTTTCTTGGTATTTTATCTAATGTACTTGGGAACATATGTGGCCATACCCTTTCATCCTTGTATCCAATTCTTCTCCATTCTCTTTCACAATTCTGGATATTATCTGTTGGGTCGTAGCCGAGTTTGAATGTAGGAATATTTTCATCTTTTGATAGTTTCTTGTCGCTGAATTTTTTAACGAAGTATGTCAACACATTTTTCCATACTTTTAATCGGGGGGAATGTTTTTCCCACCATCGTTCATCCTGGCCTGTGAAATGTTTTACAAGACTCTTTGTTCTTGCTTTCTCTCCTATGGATTTTTCTACCTCTTCCACGTGAGTCGAAGGGGTATGTTGTTCACTGTATCACAAGGGTTTTCTTATCTGAATGTCCGTCGGAATAAGAGTGGAATTTTGTCAGACTATTTTTTCATAAAAATTTGGTATGGCCTGGATAAAATAGCACGTCTTAAGATGTTTCTTTGGAATAAATTCAATATACAAGTAGTCTTTTTCATGTGCTTCATAGTTCTCTATTTCCCAGTTGTGTAAGGCAGAGTCAGAATTATGTCCAACCAACATGGAAGATTCTCTCAAAATTTATCCTTCTACGGTCCATTCTATATAATATTTTTGTTCATTATTTATCTAATATAAACATTTGGCTTCCTAATATTCATCCAATGACTACATCCATGGTTTTCCTTCCTTTGGATCCATGGGAATAATTATTTTTCTTCGACTTCCTTTTAATTTGATTCTATCTCTTTCCACGGAGATAGTTTCTTTCATTATTCGACCCCATGGCCAACCGACAAGAGCTACGTATGTTGGCATTCCTTCGACAAGGTTGATAACCACAAAGTCAACTCAAGTTGGTATCCCCATAATTTGTGTATCGAAATTTCTCAATATTTTGATTGGTTCTATTAATCTCTGATCAACTAGCTTAAGATAATTCAATGTGGGTGCTAGGTTGGGTTGTCCCATTCATGTCCATGTTTATCTTGGTAAAATATTAACCTATGAACCAAAATCGACTACCACCTGATTGACCATCATCCCTTCTATTTCCAAGTCAACTCGTGGATCATAATATTTGATTTTGTAAGAAAGGTGATTTGCATACTTGGTTGGTTTCTAACCATATTTGTATTCTCACAGTATGTTGAGTAAGTCCAGTATCCTACCTATCGACTATTTTTATTTGAGTAGTTGCAAAAATCCCTGGATGATGTCTTCATCTTGAATTATTGGATTTTGTTGATTTTTTTTTGCATTCCTAAATAATTTAAGAGCTTCTCTCATTATTTTCTCTTCCTTATCTGGGTTTGGAAAGTTGTTAGTCTTTTTTCTTCGATAGTTTTGTGGTGGAGTATGGATGTCATGTCCTACTCCTGACCTTGTAATAATATGTATATTCTTACAGTTCCTTAGATATTATTTATATATTTCATTTAGTAGGTTCACATTATTTCTAGGTATAATTTTGTCGATAACTATCATGCAGTCTTCTAGAGAGTGATCTCCAATGTCGCATATGCTGCAGAACTTCAGATCGATCCTATCTTTTATAGGGCAGCATGTGATGTCATGATCATTTTTCCATCAATTATCACAATATGGTCCTCCACGACCTTGACCTCGACCACTAAATATACGTCGACCTCCTCAACCTTGACCACGACCACCGAAATAATCATCTCTTCGACCATAGTTGTTTGTTTGGTCAGTGGTTTCTATGTGGTAGAAATTTCATATATTATTATGATTTCTTTCATTTAGGTGGCATTCTGAAGTTCAGTGATTGGAAGTGTTAGTTAAATTCTTCTTGGGTTGACCCAGGTTCTGATCTCAAATAGGTTTCCAAACATCTGGCCCTCCTGGTAAACTAGAAGGCAACGCCACGCATAGGGTGTGCACAGTGCAGTCTCACCCGAGATAGATTTTATGGGGGACTGCAATACTCAAGTGTTTACAGTCTAGGAATGAGTGGGGATTGTGATTGGGTTCTTTCTTCCTTATGCATTATCCTTGTCAATCATTCATCTACCTCTATGATTTACTCATATTTAAACCTATGCATGCATGTTGATAGAGCTACTTTAACCATTCATTATTAGGCTAATGATCAATAGAAAAATAAACCATTCATTAACAATCACAAAGAACGCAAGGTTTTACCATGGTTCAGCCCCTCCTGGGGCTACGTCCACAAATATCTGGCTTCTCTTCTCTTTTATTTATTCAGCTGCAAAATATTGTGTTGTGCGCATTACATCTTCAGTAATACAATCAAAATGAGGGTCAGAACCCTCTGTGAGGCTGACTATATCACACCAGGATCCTTAGCCTGTGACCTAACCATCAAAGACTAACTTATTTGACTCTTCTAAAGACTTATTACAATCAGTAGTTTTCCAACCAATTAACTCTTAATACTTAGCTGACATATTTTCCTCGGTACAAGCTCTCTCTTCTTCTTTTTTTCTGACCTAGACCTTTTAGGTCCTTATTTATACTACTTTATAGGCTTATAATCGTTACAATCTTTGTCAAAAACCCTAAACCTATCACAGTTAGGCTTGTCTTCCTACGCACCACGTTTCTTTTCCTCCTACATGTTGCTTTTCCTTCTTTTTCCACATGTTTCTTTCTTGCCACTCGTTGTGTGCACTTCAAAATTAGGTCTTTCTTTCCAAAAATAGGTCTTTCCCAAAAATAGATCTTTCTCAAAAATAGGCCTACGCCCAAAATAGACTTCCTTATCAACATAGACTTGTGCCCAAAATCCTCCCAACACTGACATGTGGCTCGTCTCGAGCCACTCAAGTGGTGCGAGCTCCCTATACATCCTTTTCCAATTTGTGGAACTTCTTTGCTAGTTCCTTTCATTTTTCCCTCACCTACACAAATTTTTCTGTTAGCACCTCGACTATCTGTGTTGTTATATTTTCTTGTATTAATGATGCACTCTCTAAATGTGCCTATTCCATGTTTGTCTTCTCTTCCTCCAGCTATGCAATAATATGTGCTACTTTTTCCTAGAGGGGCTCTAATTGGGCTTGTCTTTCTTGCTTATTCGTCTACGTTGTCTTTAAATCTGTTTGCAGAGTCTTCATTTCCTGGGTGCCCTTCAATCACTTGGTAATACTCATGATTTTATATCATTTCTTTAACTCCTATATGGTGGTGTTGATTTTCTCCTCTTGTTGGTCCAATTGTTGGAATTTTTCATCCTCTTCCAAAATGGTCCAAATCTGTGCAATTATGTTGAACAGTTTTGTGACTTCCCTTGCTTCCTTTTGCATCTCCACTATCTGGAGTGCAGATTGATTTTATATCTATTCTCGAACTTCGGGAGGAGTCTTAGGATTAATTTTTTCTTTTATCTCTTCGATTTCCTGCCTATATCCCTCAATCGTCTGTGAAATGATTTTTATCTTTTCTTATGCACTCCTCTCTGGTGCTTGCACACTATCTGGAATAAATTTGTATACCATTGTTATCCCCTTATCTAGCTTGTCATCACATTATTTCTCCTCCTATTTCTCTTAATTCAATTGGTCGCAGGTGATTTGTAACATTTCAGCAACTCCCCTACCCACCTCCAAGTTAGTGGCATCCATGCAGTCTCTGCATTGTACTTATTGCATTATACTGGCATGGATTCCATATAATTCCTTGGTGGGTATCTGCACCGTGACTACCACAAAATGGTCAATTTCCCCCATGGGTTTCTGCACAGTCTCTTGATCAATTCTGGCCATTTGTCGTCTGACTGTGACTATGTCCCTGCCTTGCACTACCAGCTAAATTGTCTCCTCTCCTTCTTTCTACACATGGATTCATTTTCTCTTTTCATGTTGTTGCGTTGTGGCCTGGGGTACTACATGACTCTATAAATTTTGTAGAGTTTCATGGACTTCTATGAGTTTTTCCATGATCTCTTTTCTTTGTGCCACTGCAATGTGGACCACCTCTTCCCCCCTGTCCTGGACCTTGTCTACAATGAACTCAGCATCATCCTCTATTAAGGTGATGAATGGGTCTTCCGTGGTATAATTCATCTTAATGTGTGTCCCCTCTACCTGTGTTGTCTTTGTTTTGGTATGTGAGGGTTGTTCCCCACTCATTTTCACCTGTACCCTTTCCTTGTCAACCTGTGATGTGTGCCCCTTTTTGGAATCCTACTGAATGTTTGTTCGGATCATTGTTATTGTCCTCCTTGATATTTTTGGCACTGCATTGCTTCCTGATGCCTTATTCTGTGTTGAATCCTTCCTAGTGTTATCAGTTCGGTTGGATTTTTTTCTAAGGTACCTACTTCAGCCTACCCCTTGGGCTTGGTGGATTGTGTTGTGGTTGGCTTTGTTTCTATTTTTTCTACTAGCATCTTCCACTGTGCTAGCCAGTCTTTGATTATCCATTCAATTTATTCCCTTGTGACATGGTATTGCATATCTAGCCATGCCTTCCTTGGGTCCCTTGTGGCCTAGATCCACATGTGGCACTTGGATTCCTTAAACTTGGTTATCCCTTCAGTTTCTTGGACTACCTCCATAGGAATGCACCACACATTGGTTGTGCGTTGTTGTATCTCTTCAAGAAGCATAAAAAATACTATATTATTTGCCTGTTGATTTTTATTGTCCTTGACATGCTAGAGGGACTCATATATGGCTGCACAACACTTTCCTTTCCTATCCATAAAGGATGAAAACTTTGGCTCCTGCCATCCTGCCAAAGTTATGATAATGATGAGCTAAGAATAATGGAACTTGGTTCCATTATCCTACGCATCTCTACAATCAATCAAAAATTGGTTCAGGAGGCACGATACCCAACTGAAAATTACTCCCTTCATGCACTACGTGACTACTGCGATGAATCCTATCAGAGCCTCTTATTTCTTGCACTTTCTCAGCAACTTGCAAGCCATGAGCTTGTTGACAAACCTTGTCGCATTGTCATTGGTATATCTGAGCACAATGCCCATGTTTCCCCTGCTAGTACCAAATTGTGCTTTTACCATATCAACTATCTCCTTCTCATGCACCTTGTTGTCCAATTACTCCTCTGGTTTTGTGCCTATTATAGGTAATCCCATAATCTTGGTGATCAATGCCACGTCAATCTATTTCGGCCTATCCATTCAAAGGATGCCTCCATGTACATAGGATAGAAACCGTTTGATGCAAAGCCCATCATTTCTACCACGCTCGAAGTGCAATATGTCCAGGAGGTTCATTATCCCGGAGTTGTAAATCCCCATTATCCACTGTGTGGGCTCCATTATTATTTTTCATAGGGGCCAATTTCCCTTGTATTTTCTAGGTAGGATTCCTTGGCCAAATCTGGGAATTTGGTCCCATCGTGCACATCGTGGTCTGAGTACCTCAGTTTAGGTACTTTTATGAGCATGTCATCCACCGTGACCACTGCATCTAGGAGGTAGGGAAGGGTAATGTGTGTGGCATCCTGTGCCTTTATTTTCTACTCGACATTATATGGGCCTACCTCTGTTGTTTCTGCGTCATCCTCTTCCCCTTCGGAGTCTGACTGGTTGGTTATGTCCTCGACCAACACCTCTTCTTCATCGTGGCCCTGTTGCTAACCCTTCATTTCATTAGGTTTAGCTGGTGTTTCGAAATTAGGGTTTGGAATGTCATCTTGGATCCTTGAACTCTACCCTACTTCCCCTTGTGCCACTGTCTATGTTTCCTCCTCAACCCATGTCTGGTTTATTGTCTCTGTCTCAAAAGTGGTGACGTCTTCAAGATCGACGATGTTCTCGGGCTCCCTCATCCTTTCCTTCCTCCTTTGGCCCTGTTGAGTAAAATGTACGTATTGGCCTGGAGTGCCAAACTTTGGTGGTGTCATCCTTTATCCAGTTCGAACACTCGCTCGCTTCTTCGCACAGTTATAGCTAAGGCACACACTTGTATATTTCTTTGTGCTAAAAAATCACTAAGTGTCGAACTAACGTGTGCTTTATGCACTTTATAGGCCCATTCATAATTGATTTTCACTTTTTCCATGCATTTGCACCGAGAGCAATTTTTCCTGCATGTTTTCTTTCTATGTTGTCGTAGTAATTGTTTCACACAAATTTATTTTTCCACTTTCCTGTTGTTCAGTCAACTTTTGCCTC
Organism: Picea engelmannii; assembly: GCA_009831015.1. Lineage (NCBI taxonomy): Eukaryota > Viridiplantae > Streptophyta > Pinopsida > Pinales > Pinaceae > Picea > Picea engelmannii. The sequence goes on from ML780460.1 coordinate 576,941, forward strand.
TTTTTATGTTTTTCTTCTTTTTCTATTTTTGTATTCCTTTTTCTTCATTTTCCCCATTTTATTTATTTTTATCATTTTTCTTTCCTAATATCTACTATAGTACACTATATACATGACTTTCCTTCTGCACTATAACTTTTTAAATGTTAGTGGATTGACTGTCCTTGTATAGTTTTAGCCGACTAACGATGACCATTCCTTTTAGTTTTGTTCCTTCCAAATCCTTTAGTTGTACAGATCCCCCATATGTGACAGTATTTACTTCATATGGCCCTATCCAATGCATGTTAAACTTACCAGGGTGTTACTAGCATTTGTTGTCATAGAGAAGAACTAGGTCTCCCTCCTTAAATCTCTTCTTTTTAATATGTCTGTCATGTCAGGATTTGTCCCTTTCTTTCTTTAATTCCTGGTGAAATCCTTCCAGAATCTTATCATCTTCTATTTCCATTAATTGATTTAAATTCTCCTATGCTACACTTCTTTATTTCATGTTTGTAATTTTTGTTATGCGCAGACTGGGTACCATAAATTCTAATGACACCACTACTTCATGTCCATACACCAATCTAAATGGTGTCTGTCATGTCAACTTCTTACATGTGGTCCTATATGCCCATAGTATTGTTGGTATTTTCAAGTCCCAATCATCTTTGTTAACATTCCAAATCTTAGTCAAAGCATTTTCAAAATATTATTGAAAGCTTATACTATCCCATTTGCCTGAGGATGATATGGTGTACTCTTCTGGTGATACCCTTCAAACTCCTTATTCATAGCCCTGATGGTATTATTAATAAAATGAGTGCCTTGGTCACTCATCAAAATCCTGGGACATCCAAATCTGGTGATCACTTGCTCAAATAAGAAGTGTGTTTTTTTCTTTATGCTACAATCTTCGACTGGTATTGATTCTTCCCATATTGTTAAGTATTTGGTCGCGGTAATGATATATCTTGCTCCTGACCTTTTTGTTGGTGGATTAATAGGTCCAACAAAATCTATTTCCCATTTATCAAATACCTACATAGTTACTTGTGGTATTAGGGGCATCTCATCCCTTATGTTGGGTTTGCAAACCCTCTGACAGACATCATAGTTCTGGAAATATTCCTTGGCATCTTTATGAACTGTTGGCCACCATAATCTTGTGTGAAATGCCTTTTGCGTGGCATATTTTCCTACATAGTGTCCTCCAGCTATACCTTCATGATCGTTTGATAAAATCATGGGTTGTTCATGTTCCAATACACACCTTCTCAAAATGATATATGCCCCCATCTTGTATAAATGAACTTAAGCTCTGACTACCAGGTTTTTCTTCTGCGCAGTGCTAAAGTCTCATGGAGAAACCCTTGTACTTAAGTATTCAATAATATCAATGAAATATTAATCAGATACATGTAATGAAAATAACAGAGCATTAGGGAAGTTGTATTCCAAGTTAGTAGGTTCTTCTCCATTGGTTACCCTTGATAGGTGATCAGGTCCTGTATTCATCTTCCCTGGTTTGATTATCACTTCAAAATTGAATTCTTGGAATAATAACAACCATCTACAAATCCTCCTCCCCAACACTAGCTTGTTGACTAGATATTTGATAGTGGAATGGTCTGTGAACAATTTAAAGTGTTTGTCGAGAAAATAGTGCATGAATTTCAGAAGTACATATATCATGGCTAGGCCTTCTCTTTCTGTGGTGTTGTAATTATGCTTAGATTCTGACAAATTTCTACTTGCAAAGGCTATAGGATGGTCTAAGTCCCCTACTCATGGTTGCGCCGGAATTTCTCCAAGTGTTATGGTTGATGCATCTATGTGCACATGAAATGTCTTTTCCCAATCTAGAAATACTAATATAGGTGATGTCACCATATTTTCCTTTAAAGTGTCCAATCCTTGCTGACAGTCCTTGTTCCACTGAAATACAATGTCCTTTTTTAACAATTTTTCCATTGGTGCAGTAATCTGCGCATACCCTTTTATAAACTTCCAGTAATAGCCTATATGTCCCAGTGTTTCTCTTAACTGTCGCACTGAATTTGGAGGTGGTAAATTCACAATGACCACAATCTTAGCAGGGTCAACCAGTAAACCATGTTTACACATTATATGTCCCAACAATATCCCAAAAGGTGTACCAAAAATTCATTTATTGATGTTTAATGATATCTGACATTGCCTTCATCTTTCCAACATGAGTCTTAACAATTCTACATGGTCCTTCAAAATACTATACACAGTTCAGTCATCCAGATATACTTCCATAAACTGATGTATAAATTTCTTAAAATAAATTATGACTACCCTTGAAAATATAGTTGGTGCATTCTTAAATCAAAAGGGCATGACTGTTGTAGGAAAATCTCCCTCCGGACAGGTAGATTTCCTCTTGAGAGCTAGACCCTTAACTCTAAGACAGAAAATGCTTAACATGGACACTAACTTCCTTTTAGATCTAATCAAGATGATGAACAAAAGAGAAGGAGGAAGGCATGTACCTTATGAACGTTGTTTGTCCCCGCAAGGTCTAGGATGAGCTTCAATATTGAGCTCCTTGGTAGGTCCTGCAAGACAAACAAAAGTATAAAAGACTTCCTACTCTACTGAGATTAGCTAAAACATAGATCCATCTACTGTAGACAAACTTATATGGAACAAGTAAAAGTTTGAAAGAAAAGAAACAGGCCAAGCATGTTATATTAATGAGAACAATGATGAAGAATACTTACAACCATAGATGTGAGTGCAATAGCTTCATCAAGCTCTCCTTGTCCAAACCCTTGCTTAAACAGTCCACACACAGAATGTTGATGCTCCAAATGGCATCTTCCTCATGAGATCATAAGTTAGATGCTTCACAATACTTTCCATCCCCTTTCACCATGAGAAGGCCTCCTTATATAGGCTTGGATAGGCCCAACCACTTGAGATATCTTTGGGGTAAGTTGAGGATTCTCCTCCTTCAATTATGAATCTTCCCTAAGATCATGGCTTGACCAAGGATTTGAATCCAATTGCCTTCAGAGATTGAAGGGATCTTTCCCTCATTCTTCTCAATAAACCAAATTTCACCTAGAAAAGGTTGCACTCCCCCAAAAGGGGCACCAAAGCACTATAGCGCTCCCCTAAAAGGGTGCAAGGAGTGTCAGCACTCCCTATTAGTGTACAGGGGAGTGCTCCTCTCCAAAAATGTATTTTGAGTGGATTTTTTAGTGGCAAAAGGTTTATAAACTTTGTTAACCCATTCCTCTACTTCCAAATCAGTTGTTTGAGGTGTTTCAAGTGTCCTTCTGATGATGTTATAGGCACAACATAGATTGTATGGCAGTATTCTTTTTCTGACATTTGTGACACTTGTGACCAAAATGTGACACTTTTAATATTGAAAAATACGACACTAGTCCATTGTCGTAATGAGTAATTTTGATGTGTAACAATGACTATATATTGGTAGGATCCCCATTCTGTAGAAAAAGTAGTCTTATACCTATCCTCTAGAGCTATTTTGATATGATGGTAATCTGAGAATCCAATCTATAAATGAATATGCTTCATGGCCTCCCACATTTTCTAATATCTCATATGTAAAAGGGGTAGGGAAAGGGTCATGTAAGCAAGAATAATTTAGTTTCCTCAAATATACACAAATCCTTATCCCCCTTGCTTATTTTCCTGAACTACCATGGGGATAATCCATTCAAATTCCTCTACTAGTTCTATAATACCAACTTCCAATATTCGATCAATTTTTTCTTTCACTTTCTGCTTATACACTAGATTGATCCTGTAAGGTTTATATCTAATAGGTCTATTCTATGGTTTGAGGGGTATCTTCATCTCACCTAGCTCCCCTTCTATTCCTTTCATATTTGTAAAGGTTGTTGGAGATAGGTCATTGTATTTTCATATTAATTCTTTTATTCTTTATAATGTTTGCTCATCCCAATAGTCTCCAATACTTACCATTTTAGGATTGTCATTCATCCCAATGTTGACTTTCTTAACTTTGACTGGTGCAGAAAATGCCTCTGACTCCATATATGGACCTTCCACCTCTCTCTCTCCTTCGATATATGTAATATAAATGTTGCATGGATCATCTTCATCTGGTGCTTCCACTTCGACATGATAACATGAGAGTAAGTATTTAACTGTCTTTTTGTTTTGTTGTCGTTATTCTGCTATGATTTCAACCTCTAGTTCATCAAAAAATATCACTCCCCTTATCAGTTTCAGCATTGAATCAATGTTGGGGTTATCATGTTCGAATGAGAAGGTTACTACAAAAAAAAATCGTAATCTTTTCCATTATGTAGTGCCTCTGTGCATCTCTTGGTCTATGTACCAATTCCCTGGGATCCCTTCCAATGTATGAATAAAGTGATGATTCCATTCCTCTGGTGGTGTCATCCTCCATTTTGTTTTGCACCTCTCCAATTATTCCAATAGATTTTCATTCCCATCATACTTCTGCACTGTATTACTCCCCTGTTCTGCACCAAATCTAATGTGCAGTAGTTGTTTACACTAATACTAGTTCTGAATTGTTTCTTTCTGTGCACCCCACCATCTTGCAAGTGTTTCCTTGAGTGAAATTTCTAGAGCTAATATCCTTTGATTTTATAATAATTCCTCTTCATATTTTTTCAAGAATTCCTCTAATTCATTTATCCCATGAAAGATAAGAAGTTCTCTTATCTCTGTACCAACCCATATTACTGTGCGATCTATTCTTGCACACCTCCTTGTGGAAACTTCATGTAATCGTTGTTTCCAATTCTCCAAACCTGTGTCTAAGTCGGAAGCACATGATGTAATGCTTCTCCAACCGATTACCCCATCTATAGTTGAGTTGACATAATCCTCTTATTGCGCAATGCTTTTGTACAATTGGTTTATTTCTTCCAGATCCAAACAAGTTGCCTCTACAAGCCTTTCTCCTTCTGAAGGATATAATGGTGCAATGACTCTATATTCACCTGATTCAAAATTCATTTTTCTTGTCTTCAGGTTGATTATAGCGCAGTTATCAAATGCCCAATCGAATCCAATTAATTTTGGGTAAGGTGTTGTGCCATCTACTATCTCTGTCACTTCAAAATCTGTCATAGTGCGCACTCCATCCAAATATACTCACACCTTTAAGCATTCCAATTGGTACTGTGTGTTGATTTTCTAGTTTCAACTGGACAGGTGAATAGCCTAATGTGGGTTCTCCCATACACTACCATGTTCTTTTAGGAAATACATTTACTTGATAGCCTAAATCCAGTATAATATATCCCATGTTGAAATCCCTAATGTTGGCATTCTGTCTGAATTATCTTCTTTTCCTTCTTCTTGTGTGGATATGATTGATTGTTTTCTACTCTAACTTCCTGTCTACCTCTGTGTTGCATCTTTCTAGCAGATTTTGTAAGACCTTAACATATGATGGATCATTCCATAACTTAACTCAGGATTGCAAAAAAGAATTTATGGTACTTACTTTCTCTAAAGGTTATCCTTTATTAGTATGGTCCATTGAGGATGGCATCTGGTGCATTGGTGGGATCTGTTAAGCCCTAATATTGGCTCATTACCACT
>ML780460.1:590275-625016 GCA_009831015.1 Picea engelmannii
TATGCATTCTCATCAAGGACAATACATATTATATTACATCAATCATCAATCAATCAATCCTTTGACATCAATCAATCACTTGACATCAATAAATGATATCAATCAATCAAACCATTGGCATCAATGACAACATGATCCAACACTTTCATATGCTTGAACCTATGATTAATATCCCAAATAGAATCACCTGGTTTCTACCTGATTTCAATCATTTCATTCATGTATTGGTATTCTGATCTTGGCTTTTGAATTTTTTTACCAGTATTTTTTTCACGTCTGTGGTAGTCTTTGGTATTCCCTATGGACTGTTTACATCCAGGCTCATGGACCAGTCCAACATGCAGTCTCTTAGTGTGATAGCTAACTACGTGAGCTTTGTATCCTCATCTGTGATATTCGTTGCTTCACATATCTTCTAACAAATGAATAATTTCTTTTTAGGGTCCTTCAATGCCTCTCCTCGAAATTTTTGGAATCTGATCACAGGATCATGTCCTGCCATTTTGAACTATGTTGAACTATTGCCTCCACGTGGTGTAGACAATTGATTGTTACTTCCTAAACTTACTCCCCCAGTTGATTTTCCTTGATTTGATCATTTTCCTGTTGTTATTCTTCCACTAAAATTTGGTTGTCTAAACGTTGGTGTTCTTTATGGTGTATTAGTCACACATGGGGTTGTAGGTTCCTCACTGACGGTGATCTAGATTGGAGTTTTTCCTTTTGTTCATGACCTTGAACCTATTTTTTTCCTTCTGTATGTTTCACATAGGATATCCTCAATCTTCTCCATGGCCTGGAGATCCTCTACCTCTTCTTCATCTCTCATCAAGCCATCTCTGTCGGCTATGGCTCTCTTCTTGTTATGCATTTTATATTGGTAGGGTATTATGTTGCGTGTATTTCCATATTTTTCCATTATATGATTTATTTGGTCCTCTTCCATCATGATTGGGTCCATGGAATCCTTCTTCTCTCCCTTATCCATCTCCTTGTCCATTTCTCAATCTCTTGTCAATGCTTCCCCCATTCCCCCATGCACGCAAGGAAGTTTAGTTCTCTGATTCCATAGTGATCACATTGTTTTCATACAATAAAATCTTGATTGAAATATACAACAATTTGATGTACCTACCTATGGGTCCTTTAAGAAAATCCTTCTCTATTGTGGTGTTGGACTTTGCGGTATCTACTGCAAATTCAGTGATAAACCCTACAACAATAATGTCTAACCAGAAATATAGTACACGCATGAATTTGTTATTAACTTGTTGTAATTTCACTATCTCCACATGATTCCACTTCAATTGTCTGATCTGATTCATAGGGTGGTTTTCCTTTAACGTCAATAACCACTCCTGCAACAAATGTGGCAAATCACAGAAAAATAGCTCATGCAAGTCGCTAAACATGTATTTGTCAAGATATTTGCATGGTGTTAACTTAGGGGTTTTTTTGTCCTTCCATGCAAACTCAAGTTATTTTGTTTTCAACCATCTTTCAATATCCTCCTTTGTTGGATTCCATGGCCTGAACATTCCCTTCTATACTTTCATTCTCTACGTGTTTCTTTCACGGATCATGTCCACTCAATCCTTTGCAGTTTCAGTCAGAAACAGAACCATTTGTTAGTTAACTTCTTCTTGGCATGACCCAAGTTCTGATCTCAAACTGATTTCCAACAAAACCCTAAAAAATATCAGCCCTCCTGGTAAACCAAAAGGCAACGTTGCATACAAGGTGCACAGTGTAGTCTCACCTGAGATAACTTTTATGGGGGACTGCAATACTCAGGTGTTTGCAGTCTAAGAATGAGTGGGGATTGTGATTGGGTTCTTTATTCCTTATGCATTATCCTTGTTAATAATTCATCTACCTCTATGATTTATTCATCTTTAAACCTATACATCCACGTTGATACAGATACTTTAACCATGCATTCTTAAGCTAATTATCAACAAAAATTAAATAATTCATTAACAATCACATAGAACACAATTTTTTATCGTGGTTCACCCCCTCCTGGGGATATGTCCATAAGATCTGGCTTCTCTGCTCTTTCATTTATTATGCTACAAAATTTTGTGTTGCATGCACTACATCTTCAATAATACAATCAAAATGAGGGTCAGAACCTCTGTGAGGGTGACTAGATCACACCAAGCTCCTCATATTGTGACCTAACCCTCAAAGACTAACTTATTTGACTCTTATACAAGAACTATTACAACCAATATTTTTCCAACCAATTAACTCTTAATACTTAACTAACATATTTTCCTCAGTATAAGCTCTCTCTTCTTCTTTTTTTCTAACCTAGCCCTCCTAGGTCCTTATTTATACTACTTTATAGGAATATAGTCATTACAATATTATTCAAAAACCCTAACCCTGTCATGGTTAGGCTTGTCTTCCTGCACGCCACATTGTTTTTTCTCTTGCATGCTTCTTTTCCTTATTTTTTTGCATGTTGTTTTCTTGCCACCTGTTGTGCACACTCCAAAATTAGGTCTTTATTTCCAAAAGTAGGTCTTTCCCCAAAACAAATATTTCTCCAAAAATAGGTCTGCGCCCAAAATAGACTTCCTTCTCAAAATAGACCTTCGTTGTTACAAGGAAAATCATTCTATGGCATGGGGTAAACCATAATAGACGTAATGACTGCAGAAATCAACTCTAATCCCAAGTATTCTATATAAATGTTAATGTTAATCAAGACAAGGTAAATATCCTACCTCATCCAAATGTTTGATGAAGACCATCGTTGAGCACGCAACTTGTCCTCAACAACCAAGATACACAAGCATATGGTGATAATATATAAAGTTAGCACATACAATAGAATAACATTCATAACAAATATGCCCATGGAATAATAATTCAAATATTTGCATGACATCAATTGGATGAGAAAAGAGTCTTTTTATTAAAATATAATCAACAGAAGTATACAAGTGACAAACTTTCATGTCGACACGTCTCGAAACTGAGAAACTAAGACCCTTCTAGTTGGGTCTCCACAGCTTCAATCCTCCACCAAAGGAGAGCTCATATAAGAGAGAAAATGAGATTCCCCATCAAAGAGGGAAGAGCTTGGGGGTTGAACAATGTGTTCATACTTTAAAGGAAAAAGGGATGCAAACTCAATATGAAGTGAATAATTTCTCCAGAGTAACTTTGCTCTCAAAAGTTGAATTATCCTCCTCTCCACGGTTTGGATATGGACCATTTATAGCCTTCAAATGGAACTAAAGGGCCAATTTGGAACATTTCTAGTATATGGAAGGTCAAGGATCAAGGATCTCATGATGTGACATGGAAACCCGACACAATTTTTAATTTTTAGCACCAAACTCGATGTAGATGGGTTGTAGTGGTGCAACTTGCATATACGCATGATGTCTAACTAGTAGGGCACATATATGTGGAAAAATGTGTTGTTTAGCTCTGGCAAGTGCAAAAGAGGACTTCAAGTTTGCATAGGTAAATGGAAAAGGCCTTATGAGAAAGTTGCATGGGGTGAGGAAAATCCTGCTATAACAGATGCCCCCTAATGTGTGAGGTCAGAGGAGTATCTGTGATGGACGAAATGTATTATAATTCCTAGAAGTGGAGTAATGGAGACCCAATTGGAAGAACTAGTTGCTCATAAGAATATTACAATCCATAATGACTTTGTACACATGGTTGCCAATCTCAATTACATGTAGATCCATGTGGAAATATACCAAACAAGTTTTCATGGCCATGAATAGGAAATACAAAGTGGATACATGCCATAGGCTGTCATATTCAAAAACAAGGACTAGTGAAAACCAATCTCAAAATCAATATGAAGATATATGTATACAATGGAGTACAATTTGATATCTCGTGATCATTGAAGTCATATAGGTACTGGTTCAATGAATGATAGAAACATCTCAGGAAAGATGCGACTATAAACTGATGTTTTCAAGTCTTCTACATGATCCTCCAAAGGTGCAAGTCTACATCATGTGAATAGAGGAGTTGAGTTCAAACACGATGAGACTTCGTTTGATTACTGGTCATTAAGGTATACCATTAACAAACATGAGACAACCTATTGATAATGAAATCAGGTATCAAGGCACCAAGTACATTCTTACAAGTGTGAATAAAGGTGTTGAGGTCGAACACTTGAAGAATTCATCGATCAATATACATTGATGTATTCCCAATCATTGGTGGAGAGAGAACTTGCCACCGATGACTGCAAGCCTCTAAGTACTCATAGGACTCTAGGCCTCATTTCCAAAATAGATGAGTTGAATTCAATGGAAGGAGACCCGCTGAAAGGAGATCATTAAGGCATCTCTCATCAATTAGCACGAGGTACAAAGCAATAGCTTCATGATTTGGAGGAACTCTGATGAAGAGGATGTTCACAAACCAATGACCCTATGTGTCTTTCGCATGCACCAGATGCAAGCAGTGCACGAAAAATACCCTATGAATAGCAGTCAATAATGAAAATTGTTGACAAAGATGAGGAAACCACCAATAAGGCTAATGGAATACAAGACACTCCAAGAATCCCAATGTGTGAATATATTTATTTCCTTCGAACACAAGGGAAACCCCCCAGACAACGACCAATGAGGAGATGTCAACTATTGGGTTCAAGGTTACCTACCCACAATGAAAGTAGGACCAGTGTGCATGGTAGGACTACAACTTCATGTAATTTTGAGACACATTGAGGGTATGGTCGACATGCAAAGTCAAGAGTTATGATAAATGGCCGACACATGCATATAGACATCCTTTGAATAAGAGCATGAGACATATGGAGAACTCTAGCATCATAGACTTGATAATGAAACTTTGTGATGTAGGAGTCACCAATCAAAATCTCCATAGGGACTGGAAGAGTAACCAGTTAGAGGAGTAAATTCTAAGTAACGAACTCAGCTTCCTAAGGTCATGCTAAACCCAAAATTCGTATGACAAGTGGACTCAAAAGTTTGTGCTCTGTTCAAAGATGACAAGACTACTTCCAATATAAGACAATATTCTTTTCCCGCTCGTCTTTTTTGTTTTTTCACAAGAAAATCAATGCTATGATACAATGGAGGAAACAAGTGTCACGGGTAAGAAACTAGTTCCAACAGTGGAACGTACCTATTCTCACAAGGAGGTGCATGCAGGATGTGGACACTCGGGGGAACATTCCTCTTAGGGTACATGGTGTTAAGCTACAAAGGATATAAACAAGGATTTTCTTGGCTAGTGATGAAAATCGCTGAGGTAATAGGCTTATAATGAGAAAGAGGAACTGACAATAGGACCAATACTACAAGTAGGATAATGGATTGAAATTACAACTTAACTCCAAAGAATGTCCTTTTTCATAAATTTAGTCCCCTACGCCTGAAAAAGAGTATAAAACAATACCCAATAGAACTCTTCTAGACACTAGTGACTAGAGTATTCCTTTTTCAAGATTATTCTACTTGGTCCAAAAAAGGGTTAAACTTACACCAAATAGACATCCTTTCAAAGCCATTTAACAAGTGAGAAAGAGACAAGTTCACTCGACAATCTTTTCTCATTTTATATAGTCAAAAAAGAGCTTAACTAAGACTCGGGGATGTTTTTCTAAGTATCATATCATGGGGGAGGCCAGGGATCCCGTGCAGGACTTCTGTCGAAAGTCAACAACTCACAGATAGCTAACACAAGATTGGGAAAACCCAAAAATTTCCAATTCAAGGAGGATAAAATACTTACAGAGGTTACCTTATCTAGAATATATCGAAGTATTCCCCTTATCTAGAAGGTTGTAGAAGAAGGAAGTCGAGGCTCTACAAGATCATTCCAATAAAAGGAAACCACCTTAAGACTTGGAGGGAGTGTACTGGAAGAGAGTAGAATTCTCCCTTGTTCAGAAGGTACAGAACTATAAATTCTAAGGACATGGTCGAAAGACACATCATCCCCCAAAATAAGAGTGGGATTGGCTAAAGATTGCATCAGCAATGTCACTTCCTTAGACTTGTCACTCTCCAAAAGAAGAGTGGGATCGACCGAATATTGCATCGGAACGACCACTTCTTCAACCATTGCATGAATAGGATGCGAGACACCATGGTCAAGAGATGCACCACCCCCCAAAATAGGAGTTGTGTCGGATGAATATTGCATCGACATGACCACTGGTTGAATAGGATGCAAGACAACATGGCCAACAAACGCATCACCCCCCAATAGAAGAATGGGATCAGCCCAAGATTGCATCAACATGACTATTGTATCAACCAAAGAAGGATTAGAATGTTGGGAAACCAAATATGACTCAGAACCCGAAGGGCTATCAGACAAGGACTACGCTTCTTGTACCACAGTAGTAGCAAGGAACATACGAGTTAGATGAACTCCTTTGCAAAGTCTACAAAGGAACTTGGGCTTACATCCTATACATCTAGGCTTCTCAATCATATTAATGCCCCCAGCATGAGTTGTAGTGGTTGGTGAAATGCTCCCAACATGAATTCCAGAGGCTAGTAGCAGATCTTCAACATGACTTTCAAAGGTTGTTGATGAATCTCCAACATGACTAGAAGAGGTTGGTGATGAATCCCCAACATAAATAGTAGAGGTTGGTGATGTATGTGCAGTGTGCCCCCAGCATGACATGCAGTGGCTATTTTTTGGTCTTCAACATGACTTACAGAGGTTTTTGACCTATCTCCAACATGACCAGTAGAGGTTGGTGATATAATTCCAGTATGAATCACAATGAATGGACTTGTGACTCCAGCATGACTTGCAGTGGCTGGTTTCATAATTTGAGACCAAGGTTCTAGGAAAGACTGATTTTTAGAAATTGCGGGCCATGAAGGGTTCTAGTATAAACCATGGCCCTGTCCAGTAGGATAGTATCCTCCTCCAAACTAATTCATAAATGGTTGTAAGGACATCGTCACCAAGGAAGTCGCTTGTGAAGAGAAAGAGACATGACAATGGTTACTCAGGTGAGGATATATGTTTTTCCCAGATGAAGGAACTTCATGAAGGGGGTTTCCCATACTATAAAACTAACTCCCTCCAGATGAAACACCAGAGGACAGACGAAGGTCCTCCATTGGAAAATCATTTGTAGGAACTGGCATAGCGGAAGAAGGATAGATGGATGGGTTGTAATAAGTAGAATGACCACCCATTTGAGCACTTTCTCCTAGAAAAGTGAATCTAGGATTGGATCCATAGGAAGGAATATTCCAACCTCCTACTGTAAGAGTTTGTTGAGGGATATGACTCCAACCCAAACGAAAAGGGAGAAAAAGGAGGCATCGTGCCCTTAGACCCAAAACTAGGATTCACATAAGAAGATGAGACAGAGGATGGAAAGTAAGAAGACATGTCTAGCATACCAAGAGAAAAATGATTAGAGGCCTAAGGTATTAGTTGAGTATCATGATTCGATGTACCACTCGGAAATACAAAAGGATTTGTCCCCGTGGAATGAGAAAAGACCATGGGATGGGTAGCGCCAATTGAGGGAGTCATGGGGGCTCCACTAACCATATAAATGAAAACTCACGACGCAATACAAAATCCTAAGGCCAACTAATAATCAACTAGCACACCAAAGTAAAGCAAAAAGGCCAATGCACACAAACAAGATATAGTGGCTGAAAAGGGGCCTCCTCACTAGAGTAGGTATTCCTCACCCAAGGGGGCCCTGAGACTCCCTTCAAAACATTGGAGGTATCAGAATCAGTTATAAGGTCCCTCATGGGCTTAACAACATAATCGTTCAGATTCCCCCGGAGAGGTAATACTCCATACAGGATGTGTGTTGTATGACCCTTATCTGACTCAAGGTACCTGCAGAATAACCCCTGCAAGTAACCTATGTGGTTACATATGTCAAGCAACTAAATCCACCATGATATAACCAATGTGCAGGAGAACAGTCGTAAGTCAGGTCCACCGTATGGGTAGCATAACAAAGCCCAAAATCTTGAAAGCACTGCCTCTCATAGATTTAAAGGTACTAACAAGACCCCTAAATACGAATAGATCCCCATAAATATTTTTGACGCTAAGAAGGTATTAGAGGGATATATCTACAACCAACTTCGTGCAACCTCGTGCTTAACTCTGATGTGAGCAGAGCATCCTGACATCACTAATTACACAATGGATTTCACCACTCCCTGGTCAAACACATATGTTGAATTTAATAGCCTTGGAGAATTTTACTCACAAAATCCTATTCCAAGGCCCTATATCCTAAGCTAGTTTGTGTACCCTAAAAAATAAAATTGTTTCTAATCAATTTTAAATTTATCAGTGTTACTTTTAACGGATTTGTTTACTCAAAAGATGTGGTCATGAAACTGATGATGTTATGACTCAGTAAATTAAAGAAATGAATATGAACATAAAGCTAAGTCTTAAACTTCAATTCTCAAAAAATGATAAGCTTTTCACAATGAAACTTTCAATTCAACTCTGCAATTTCAAATAAAATGCAATCTTTCCATATATGTATCAAGATCAATACTAAACAATCAAAAGAGAAAATGCCAAGATGAATAATGTATATTTTTGTATTTTCAATATAAAGAATGAAAATGCAAGGAATAAATAATAGCTTGATATATAGACCCTATTGTAAGAAGAAAGACAAACCAAGCAGGATAGCCAAAAGCAAACACTCAACCCAATATGCAAGGAAAACCAATGAGAAAGATGACGAGAAAGAAAAAACCATCCAAAAATTCAACCATAAAAAGGTTTTCTATCACTCTACAAGCACTCAACAGTTAGGACAGAGACCCAAGAAGACTCGGCAACCATCAAAACTCACCCAACAAACACCAAACTCGACAAGAAAACCCGTGTATGTACATGCCTTATAGAATGACAACTCGCGTATATACGCACCTGTTAAGGGAAACCCCGCATATGTGTATTAAAACACTGCTAGGGTAAGTATAAGGCCAAGAAACTGAAATACAAAGTAAAAATAGGTTGTCAAGCAATCAAGTGACAAGAAAACTTAGGCTACCAGAGAGCAATTGAAGGAGAAAAACACTCCAAACCCCAAAAATAGAAGATTCATTCCCTAGTATGGTCGTCAATTTTGTTATGAGGAAAATCACTCTATGGCATGGGGTAAACCACAATAGACGGAATGACTTCAAAAATCAACTCTAATCCCATGTATGTTATATAAATGTAACTTATAACCAAGACAATATAAAGAGCCTACCTCGTCCTGACGTTCAATGAAGACCACCGTTGAGCACACAACTCAAAGATCTATACCTGCAACTTGTCCTCACCAACCAAGATACGCAAGAATATGGTGATAATATATAAAGTTAGCACATACAATAGCATAATTCATTAACATTCATAACAAATATGCCCATGGAATAATAATTCAAATATTTGCAAGACATCAATTGGATGAGAAAAGAGTATTGCTATTAAAATATGATCAACAAAAGTATACAAGTGACAAACTTCTGTGTTGGCACATCTCAAAACTGAGAAACTAAGTCCCTTACAGTTAGGCCTCTACCACTTCAATCCTTCACCAAAGGCAAGCTCATATAAGAGAGACAATGAGGTTCTCCATCAAAGAGGGAAGAGCTTGGGGGATGAACAACGTGTTCATAATTTAAAGGACAAAGGGATGCAGACTCAATATGAAGTGAATAATTTCTCCAGAGTAACGTTTCTCTCAAAAGTTGAATTCTCCTCATTTCCATGGTTTGGATATGGCCCATTTATAGCCTTCAAATGGAACTGAAGGGCCAAGTCAGAACATTTCCAGTATATGGAAGGTCAAGGATCATGGATCTCATGACGTGACATGGAAACTTGACACAATTTTTAATTTTTAGCACCAAACTCCATGTACGTGGGTTGTCGTGGTGCAACTTGCATATATGCATGTTGTTTAACTGGTAGGGTGTGTATATGTGGAAAAATAGGATTTTTAGCTCTGGGAAGCGAAAAAGGGGACTTCAATTCTACATAGGGAAATGGAAAAGGCCTTTTGAGCAAGTTGCATGGGGTGAGGAAAATATTTCTATAACAATGCCCAACAGGAAGCTTCATAGATATGGCACCACTTTGTGGTTTTTAGATTGTGTGGACAATATTGTATTTTATGATCAGTTAAACATTCACATATGTTACAATATTTATGGGCTTGTACTTGGTGGACGTTTGTCATTTCCATGCCCTTAGTTAAGGGAAAATTATCTTTTGTGTGCCCATCCCTGGTGCATGTGGTGCACCATATTTCATTGTGCCGAATGGTTATAATTTTGATGGTTTGTTCCAAATGTTCTATCTTTTCCTCAATTCTTTCCATCATTGAATAATTCAATGGGCTATCAGCATTTGACTCAACTCGTTGTGCCTTTTGTAACGTTTCCTTGCAGTTGGTTATCTCCTATAGACGTAACGAAGATCTAATTCTTGGCAGTAGCCCTGCTACATACCATTGTACGAGTATGTTCTGGTCAATCATCGACAGGATTTGACTTAAGATGTCTTTAAATATTTTTTCATATTATCTTACTGACTCACCTAGTCTTTTCTTGATTTCCTTTAATTTTTGTGCTTCTAGATGCGTGATGTCCTGGATTTTAAAGAATGTTAGAAAACTATTCTTGATTTCTTCCTTTGAATGAGTTTGCTTCTCATTCTAGTTCATGAATCAGGTTAAGGCATGATGGCACAATGCAGCTTTGAACTGCGCCATCATCTTATCTTCATCTGAAATATCAGTTGCCTCCCAAAACTTTTTACATACAAACCAATGGTGTTTTGGGTCTTCTTCACCCTCATAGATGGGGATATGATTGAGTCCCATTTTGAATTTATTGCTGGGGACACTTGGTTTTCTTGGTGCTTGAGTTACTACTTCTTTCGACTAAGCTGTCAAATATTTTGGTGAAGTTTTGTCTACGTCTGACCAGGGATGATACTCAAGGAACGGTTTTTTCTTCTTGAGTATGGAATATGCGTCCTCAGTTTGGGAACTTTGATCTTTGTATTCGACCAATCATCATTCTAATGGTTCTGTCATTTCCATATTATAGTTAATTCCTTCTCTTGATATTATATGTGGCAGGGGGGTTGAGTCGGTGAGGTATTCAATTTGAATAATCATATTGTCGACTTCATTTCATTTAGGATCGATAATAAATGTGTCTCATAGGTTTCCCAGGTTATCCATTCTATACCATAATATTGTCGATTGGTCATCGATATTTAGCCTTTGTTGAATAAATTCTCTTATCCTTGGACTGGTTTTTGGTGTGGGAGATGTACGTAAAGTTGGTCCTAATTCTTCATAGTCAATACTTTCTGGTTCGTCGAACGGTTGATGGGGATTCAACTGTGCATCATTGTATCTGTCGAGTGTCTCTGTGGCTATTGCTATTGCTAACTATGGTCAATATTTCTCTGACTCTGACTTCTCATGCAATCTGACGGATTGACTATCCCCTGACATATTTCTATTTGGGTTTTTATTGTTCCACTGGTTATGAAGCTCTTCTCGTTTTTGTTGTATTTTGTCCTGTTCTATTTTCTGAATATCCACGGATTTCTTATGGGATTATTTTCCTCTCGATGACATTTGGGATTGGGAAACGCTACTTCTTATTTTTTACGACATCTCACAATCTCGAACGACCCCCAATTTTCGACCCAACTTACTCTAATTCGGGAGCGTTGTTCATGTTTATTTCTTTAAGAAGTAATATTATCCTTCTCTTGTATATTTGAACTTTGTGTCAAGAAATGATTCCCACCTTTCATCCCTTTCTTGGAGGTTTCTATTCGCTAACGGTGTTCCCAGTCAGTAATGGTGTGCCTAGTCTTGGTCAGTATTCGATGATATCACCGAATCCCTTGTCGAGAAGAAATTTGTGAAGAAGTGTTGGAACCATGCAGAAAAATTCTTCATACAATTCTGTGTATAATTTTTATTTTATTTTGTCTAGGGAGGTTTGATCTTCAACGGCTTGTTCTGAAATATAATCTTCAATAATTATTTCGATCCAGTCATGTAGTTTCATTCTTCCTCCATTCCTCAATTCCATGCTTAACACCTTGTTAGGTGTCAATCTATGCATCACCTGATCTATCGATGTGTTGAAACAATGCTTTTGGGATAGCTTCAAGAAATATTTCGTGCGTTTAAGAAAAGAAGCGCGATCTTGCTTAGGCTAGAGAGAGGTTATTCCTTCTTTCATAGTTTCTAATGTAGTTCTCAATTTCTCGCTCTCACCACTCACATATGTATTGTTTAGTTAGAATTTATGTATACTTCTACATTCCCAAGTTCGGGACTACCAGCAACAGAACCAATGTTGCAATCTAAGGGAAAGTAGAGAGTGATACCAGTAGAACCTTACATAGCCATTATAGAGATGTATACACATAGACATATAGACAAACACAAGTAATGAGAGCCCAAATAAGATTCCTTTTATTATATGATAGACAATACAGAACAATTATATATATCCTCTCCCATGAAGCTATCTAAGCCTTCATGTGATTATCTATTTATACCTTTAACAGGCAGTTGTTACTGCTTAACTTCCTATGTCAGTCGGTTAGTAGAGACTTTGACTGACTTCTACTTCTAACTATGCCAGTCAATCGACAAGTCTAAGTTGACCATCGGATCTAGTAGACAGGGTCGACTAGCCCCTACAATAGTAATTCACTAATATTCTTAGAATATTTAGTAATATTATGTATGATATCTCCTTTCTCTCTAGAACAATGGAAACCACTTTCATAATCCTTTTCTCTTGATGTTCTTGACCTAGGATATTAGACTGAAAATCTCTATCGTTTTAGGGTTAAGGGAAGGAGATAAGAGGATGAGATTAAGGATCTTTCTTGATGTTAGATTAATTTCTATATTCTTGGTTTTAGCATCACTTCATTTAGATAGTGTAGATAGGTATCCTTGAATAGAGTCTTATATCTAACTTAAGGGACATAAAGATGAAGAGGTTGTTAAGCCTATTACACATGATCTTGTCAACTATAAAGACCCTTGTTGAATCAATCTTTTATTATCTAGCTAAGTGACCTTATAACATCTCTTGCTTCTTGTTGGTGCAATTATTTGTATAATATATTACCAAACACAAATTATCAACCGGGATTCATAATCAGTAGAGTTGATGCATTGTATGTGCTGATAACAGATAGGTTCCTATGTCTGATGAGTATAGCATAAAGAAGAAACAATCAACACCAATAGTTTGTTTTACAACTTTTTAATCTATCTTCCTCACACAGCTTAAAAATCAGAAAACAAAACTCATAAACCGAATCCAACAAGCATGTGATCTAAAGGTTCTTGCTCAGGTAATGAATTTATCCATTTACAAGGTCATGAAATAAAAATATGGACTTTGAATCTGTCCCTTGTAGCAACTAAACCAATTAGCAATTAACACTATGTTTCAAACTTAGAAGAGAAAATTGGTAAGAGAACTTCTCGAACCAACAGTGAATCAAAAGGTTCTTTCTTAGGTAACAAGTCTGTTCATTCCAGTCTTATGAATTAGAGAGATGAACTAAATATCTTGTTTCATGTAGGAATCAAAACAATAATTAACAATCAACTCCAGTCACTCTTAAACAAAATTCAAATCATAACTCAATTTTGTTCAATCGAAGATATGTAGTATAGAAAACAGTCAATATAATTGAGAGGCTTCATTATGGAACATGAAAATGAGAGATAAAGTCCTTTGGTTCCTGTACCTACTAAGAACACTACAATCAAAAACTCAAAATAACATTTTCTTAACATTCCCATACATCAAACAATTAAATGTTACCCTACATAAACATAAAGGAAACTAACTGTGCACACTGATTCAAAAGCAAGCAATTTTGTGTTTAATATTTAAAATGCATTTAAAATTATTAAGAAAACATAACTGTTAAGTATTCACACAATCACACAAAGAATATACAGGGAGGTTACCTTGGTTGGGGCGGTGGGCCCTTGCCAAACCAACAAGGAACCTCTTAAGAAAATAACAGACTAAAACGTTTTACTCATACCCAGAAATTTACATAATAGATCTTTTGTATTACTTCAGCTGGTAAATTGGATCAACAGTTCTTCACCTCATACATAGAAACAAATGTATCATCTGGTTCTAATAACATACTTCGTTACATTCCTTATTATCCACCCTTGTTTTCTATACAACATCCCTTATATAGGAGGTAAGTTGATACTATCAATATCTATGGATAAACATTAAACAGTTTTAAAGATATTACAATTGATATTTACATCGAATCTTTAGGAATCGACTCCATCCTCATGACACGAAGTGCATGAGTGGTGGAGTCCATCATAATATGGAAAAATGGTTTGGAATCTTCAATCCAACTGCCTTCTCGAAATATTCAACAACAGATTCGTCCAACAAACAATTTCTAGAAATATCGATCGGTACCGGAATACACATAGTCGTAATATTGAGTACCAGAATAGGCGCAGTTGTTTGGTACCGAAATAGCTCAGTCACACTGGTACCAGAATAGGCATAGTTGTTTGGTACTAGAATAGCTCAGAGAAGTACCGGATCAATTCTATTGGTACCAGATCACTGTTGTGTTGGTTTGTTGGTACTGTATCAATGCTAAGGTACCAAAATAGACTGCTTAGGAGTAAAACAATTAGGATTATACAAAATCAAGCATTTTAATCGTATTAACTCAAGAAAATTAAACAAAACATGCCTTAATCATAAGTTACCTCTTGTGTACATGAACAAGGTCATTAGGTATGTTTATGGAGGAAACAGTCAAGTATAGGCTTATAACATAGGCAAAAAGGGCTCAGATACAAGGTGATATAGGGCATTATAAATGTCAAAATGGAGACTCAACACTTCTTATAAGCAAGGGAAGTGAAAGCCATGAGAAAAATTTCTTAAAGGAAAGGGACAAAAAAACATTTAAGCTAGACCTTGGTTGCACATTCTTCATCAATTTTATAAGTTAGATTGAACTATTGTAGTTGCACATATAGTGAATAGTACCTCATCAAAGAAGAACAACCCTGGGTTTATAAATTAAAGTCTAGATGAGGAGTTCAATAATTTTGTTGCAATTAATTGGCCCATTACCTTTTGGTGTTGTTGTTGGGAAGGTGCTAAAACTACATTTAAGTCCATCTAAATTAGGAGAAAAAAAGAGAAAAATATTCATCAGATTGTATGCATTGAACTAGAGATATATTTGGTAGATTTTTATCAAGAAATCACATTGTTGAAACAGGTACAATTGAACAAGGAAAACAACAAGAATATTATGAAATAGAAATCTAAAAATTTATTGAAGAATTTGTAGAGTTAGCTCAAGAGGGAGAAGGGATTTTTGAAAACCCCCCTACAAAAGAAGGTGAAGAATTTTCATTTTACCACACTAATGTTGAAGATGGAGAGAAACAATCTAAAATTTTTAAGTTCCCCATTTGGAAAACCAATGGAGAAACAAAAATGAATAACATCAATCCTTATACTCTTCCTCATTTTCAAGGTCTTATTACATAATACCTTGACACTTTCCTTTTTGAATTTGAAGTCATTTGTAGGACTTAAAATTATGCATCTGATGCTCAAAATATCAATATTTTATCCTCTACATTGAAGAAATAAACCTTGAGGTGGTTTATGAGTTTAGAAGGAAAATACATCAGAAGATGGGAGCAAATGAAGAAAACCTTCATTCAAAATTATGTTTTAAGGCCAAGGACACTAGAGATTAAATTTTTAGAATTATCTTAGGAGAAAGATAACCCATTGCTACTATGAGGAAATGTTCCAACATATTTACAAGAGGACTCATAGTTACACACTAGATGATAAATCCCTCAAGCTTATGTTCCTTAGAGGGGTAAGAGAGTAATTCATGGAAACTTTGAATCTCTTTGCAAATGGAGACATATTCTAGTTCAATTATAAAGACATGAATCAAGTATTCAAGAACTGGTCTACCATAAAGAAGATTAGGAATGCCAAAAATATTACACCGCGGTCATCTGATTCTATAACTCTTACTAAAAAAAGGAGACTTGTTAGAGGATATGAAAATTGACATTTTACATTCATTGGCCATGTTGATGGATACAATGCAGATAAAGAGGAAGAAATAAGAAATATAAGAAAAAAATGTAACTATTGTGTATGCTAAATGCTAAAAAAAATATGATAGGAATGAATATCCACTTAATACTATATAAATTTGTGCAATTTGTGAAGAGAAACATAGAACTAATAAATGTATTTCCTTTCTAGGTATCAAGTTGACTACTTATCAGGGAGTTCAAGAGAATATAGAACCACTATGTATCATCAGTCAAAGGAGGCAAGGATCAACTCGACCATTCCAACCAAGTATACCTTATTCTCATCCTACTTTCATGGATATAATGCACAAATCCATGCTCAACATTGGTATCCTCCTAATCAACCTACTTGGCCAATGAAAAATATATGGCAATACCAAAATCATCCTCAACCATTCCAATCTTCCTTTCAATCATTCCCATCCTAACCTTTGATGAAAAAATATCAGTGAACTAACCCTCCACAAGGTTAGAGACCTCAAACCCAATAGAAACAACCATTTATCCCATTGTAAGGAACTATTGAGACACACACCTACTATAATCCATCTAGCAAATAGATCAATTGTAAATCTTGAAGTTGTCTTAGAGGATGTAACAATGTCCATTGATTCATGAGAGTATCTAATAGATTTTATAGTATTTCAAACCAAATCTAAACTGAATAGGTATTCTCTCATTATGGCAATACCTTGGCTAGCTACAACTAATGCATATATCAATTCTAGGGAAATAAGTATGACCATCACAAATGGCCATTCCCAGAAGAAACTTGTCCTCTACCCCCTATCCATCCACTCGTTGAAACATAAATACCTACGTGGGGAGGAAAATAAGAAGGTGTAGAAAAAATTTAGACACTCATACATCCTCTCCACACTTTCATTTCAAATTGCATGGAAAACTTGTATCCAATATCTATAAAAATTGAAGAATATATTGGCCTAGGGAAAGAGGGATAGTTTGGAATTGTTGTTGATTTAAAATAGGTTTCTTGGAAAGATTTACTCATTTTTTATATTGACCAAGTTGCAATCAAAACAATCTAAATCTTCCCCTCTAAAACTCTGAAAATCAACACTAATTTCATTGATGTCCAAGAACAACAATTGCTAACTATTCTTAGAAACGACACAACAACATTTGCATGAGATTACAAAGACATGAAATGCATTCATTCAGATACATGTACACACCACATCTATGTCAAGTATGAATCTAGACCCGTTAGGAAACCTCAAAGAAGAATGAACATTGTCTTAAAAGATATAGTTAAAGGAGAATCACAAAAAAATTTAGATGCATGATTCATCTACCAAATATCTAATAGTGAATGAGTTTCACCCTTGGTTATAGTGCCTAAAAAAAATGGAAAATGGAGGGTGTGTGTAGATTATTGAGAGCTCAACAAAGCCACAAGAAAGGATCACTTTCCCTTACCTTTCATGGATCAAGTACCAGATGATTTAGTAGGTAAAGCATATTTTTCATTTTTATATGAGTTTAGTGGATATAACCAAATTTCTCCTTTATTTTCTTTGAAGTTTTGGCCCCTTTAAGTCTAAAATTTTGATATGTAGTAGCTTGAAATATATTTTATAATGTACCCCATCCCATATGAGGCCCATTATGTGCGGGATTACACATAAAATTAAAATTTTATTGCTAACATATCATGTAGCTTACTAGCTACATGAATATACATAAATTTAACCATTTGTTCATACCATTAATTTTAAAATATCCATAGCATGATGAAATAACATGAATGCAGCCAATAAATTAATCATGACAATGTATAATTCATTCTCATGCATAGATTTAATACACAGTAGTTAAAACTCATAATGCAACATAGAAAATAGATAAAACACTTATCTTCTTAAAATAGTTGTGTAACCAGCTACTTGGGATGGAAGTTCCATCTAAACATAGACTTGTTGTTCCATATCTCAATAGAAAGTCACCCCTGGATTGGGGCTAGAAATACACAAAAGAGGGTGTCTCTCACTATCCACTCACAGCTCAGAAAATCCCACAACCCACTAGCATTCTCCTATAACTATCTTGATTTTCCACCAGCTCTCTTCCTCTTGACCTAACCAAACCAAGGAATGTACCCATTCAATGCTCTCAGTCCATCGGATGTCCCATTTTTTTATCAGCATCTCTTTAGTTCAAGTAACCAGGAATATTACTACTACAAAACTCAAGGGATCTCACTTCTAGAAAAACTACTAGGATACAATAGCAACAAGCTTGCTGCTCCAGTGAAACTCTCCCAAGAGATCACTCTTCAAACCTGACAACATGGTTCTACTGCAACCCTAACAACTTGATTTTTCAATCTTCAACGCCACAAATGATCCATAATTTCCCTCCATTATTTTTCCAGCTACAATGATCTTTATTTTTGTTCTTTGCTTGGTGTTCATGCAAATACACGATTGTCTAAAACTGCCCCCTTTGGCCATACAAATTTCCTCCCCTTTTTCTTGCTTTCTTGACTTACAGTCTTTCCTAAGATGATTTTCCTTCAACCCCATGCTTCCAATAACTATGGGATGTGACTCCTCACACCCACCCTCTTACATGCATTCAATTATTAGATTTGGGAACACTCAATAACAAAATAGAAGGTTCACTCAAAACATTAAAATCAGAAAAAGGATTTGGAAATTAACTCATGATTAAAAACACATTTTATAGATCTCTCCTCTCTTGTGGATTAATCATCCCTTGATCTGAATTATTTTCAAAATGAAATGAAAGAAGATATATTACAATGAAATACGCATAAAAATTTCCAGAAACAGAGAAATACAACAATACAAGATTTCTATTGATGAAAGAAATGTACAAAGACTATAAAAATACAGAGTACAAGACTCGCTAGAATGGTGGCAGTTGTATCTCTGAGAAGAGATGTGATGGCTACTCTCATTCATAAGAATATAATTACAATGAGGCTCTAAAGGCCTTTTTATGATAAACATGAATGCCAAAACCATAGACATCCAAAAACCTAACCCTAGGAGATGAAGCGCCAAAACTCATGTGGCCCCCCGTTGGGGTAAGTTAGTCAATTAACTTCTAGGGGTCGTAAATTTTGCATACAATCTCCATTTTAGGTGTGTGATAGCTCGTTGGAAAGGTATTTTTGAGAACTACACATTATGCCATCAAACTCTAACTCTAACTACAATTTGAGTGGGGAAAGCCAAGAAAACATTGTTTAGAGCCCCAAAACGGCCCTGGAAGTACAAAAATATGTACTGACATGAAAAATTCCAAAATAAGCTAGTTGGAATAGGTGGGTGGCCACCAATATCCACATGGATGTTGTGTAGGGATTCAGGACATCCCCGTAATTGTAGACCCCACAATTACAAATAATTTTCCCCATTACAGAGAAACGTGTTGAATTGAAAACTATCAAGATGAGCCAGTTGGAATTTAGAACAAGTGGGTGGCCACCAATATCCACCTGGATCAATCCTCCCCCCTTAGGAAGAAATGGACTCCATTGCATTGAGCGCCTGGGGAAGAGGGGAAATCATTTTCTGAATCTTAATCTTGGTGAGTTGTGTGCCTTGTTGAATAAGTTGTGTTTCTTGGTCTGTGGAAGGCTGTCATGAACCTGTTGTTGGAGGGGTTGATTATGTTCCACCAACTTGTTGTCTATGGGATTGATGAGGAATTTTGTAGGCACCATTGTAGGTGAAGGAACAATATATGCTTTCTTTTCTGCAATCTTCTTCTACTAGATAGAAGGTATTGAGGCTACAGTGGTTGTAGTGGCCTTATGTGCATCCTTTGGACAGACTGTGAAGAGGATGAATTTTGCAGTATGAGAGATTATCTTGCGGCATTTCTTTGGTGGAAAAGTAGTTGGAACTACCTATGGTATCCTATAGATATGAGCCCCCAGAGTAATAATGATACTACAGGGCTAAGAATCATAAAAAAGATGACGTTTCCACATATATGGTTGGCCCAAAACAACATCACAGACATCAAGAGGGGAAACATCACACACTGCCTCATCCTTTCATCCAGGTGGATATTGGTGGCCACCCACCTATTCCAAATAGCTCCTCTTGTTAGTTTTTAGTACATCATGTTCTTTTGTACTTCTTTGTAATTGTGGTTTCTACACTTCCGGGGCTATCTGAAGCCCTACACATATTCTAGGTTGATACTTGTGGCCTCCCACCTAATCCAACTGGCTTATTTTGTATGTTTTCATGTTAGCACATCTTGTTGTACTTCCAAGGTCGTTTTGGGCCCCTAAATAGTGTTTTTTTGGCTCACCATAGTAAAACTGTAAACAAAGTTACAGTTTGACGACATAATGCGTATTTCTCGAAAAAACCTTTCCAATAGGCTATCACGTGCCTAAAACGAAGATCGTATGCAAAAGTTACAACCCCGGGAAGTTAATGCACTAACTTACACAAACTGGGCCCACATGACATTTGGTGTTTCATCTCCTAGGGTTAGGTTTTTAGATGTATAGGGTTTTGGCATTCCTGTTTATCATAAAAAGGCCTTCATAGCCTCATTGTAATCATGTTCTTTCAAATGAGCATAGTCTTCACATCTCTTCTCAGAGATAAATCTACCACCATTCTACTGATTCTTGCACTCTGTATTTTTATAGTCTCTTTACAATTATTTCATTAATAGAAATCAATTATTGTTGTATTTCTTTGTTTCTGGCAATTTTCATGAGTATTTCATTGTAATTTCTCTACTTTCATTTCATTCACAAAATAAATCTGGATCATCCTTGAAGGACTGGATGCCATAGGACAAGCGACACTGCTAGCTGACACAAAGATCTTGTCCCTAGTGAATCCACTCGATGTTGTATGGTTGTGGGTGTGGTGTTGTCGAAAACCCCAATTGTTTGACGCCCTAAACTGAGATGAGGTTCTTCTAGATACCTCTATCAATAATGAAATGCAATGGGGTCTCCTTCACCCACATCTATGAATGGAAGAGGTGCTCCCTCTCTTCAGGATCTATTGGTTCTTCTGGTTGAATTTTTGCGATCGCGACAGTAGCAGTAGGGTCTGTGTCTATGATCTATCCATTTTCAATATTTTCTAGATTAGATTTCAAATCAGAGTTTGGATCCTTGTCTTTGACCTCGACCACCAATGACTATTTTGAGCAACATTCATCGGTATTGTGCCAGGGGATTTTGTGGAAGTCGCACCACTTCCCAGTGTCATTCTTCATCTTTCCTTTACCCTTCTTTTCTTGTGTCTTGGAATGGTTGTCAGGAGGTTGTTGGTTAGGGTCGTCTTTACCATGCTTTGGTTGTTGTGGATTTTCAAACCCGAACTCCCATTTTTTATGGTGCCTAAATTTCTTCTTGATTTTGATAGAAAATCGATAGGCATCTCCCAATGATGAGATGTTTAGGAAATCCATTTCGGTTTGGATGTACCTATGCAAAGCCCCATGGTATTTCAAAACCAGATGTCACTTAGATTCTTTGATACCCAACTTGGTGTGCAAGGTATGGAAAGTATTTTTGAACTCTGACACTGTTTGGCTCTTCTCTTGCCGCAGTGTGGTCCATCTCATGTAATGGTCTTCATAGTTATCAACAAGGTGGTATTGTTCCTTGACTGCATCCTTGAGGAGTGCGAAGGTGATATTTTCCCTATCGGAAAAATTGTGAACAGAGAAATAACCTTCTAGTAGATTCAAGCATTTTCTAAGGCATCCTCATCTATATGACCTTCAAATACAAGAATATCAAAATGAACTTGTACCTTGAAGGGAGAGGTTTCTCCAAAATGGTTGCTTGATGAAGATGTGTCTGTTTCTATCGGCAGGCGTTGAAGGATGTGGGAAAAATTATCCATCATTTCGTCCCTCTATCGCGCGAGAGCTTGTTCAAGCAACATATTAATAGAATATTCTTCTTTGTTGTTTTGTCTTTTCTACCACCATAGAGGGTTTATTGAGAATGCGAGAGTGATTTCCTCAAGAGAGACATGCTCGAGACCCAACTTGTTATACTTGAACCTCGTCGGGGACATGCACTGAAAAATGATCAAGAGAAGCCTCCTCTAATACCACTGATCCAGATTTTTTTCAGAATGAAATGAAAGTAGAGATATTACAATGAAATACACATAAAAATTACCAGAAACAGAGAAATACAACAATACAAGATTTCTATTAATGAAAGAAATGTACATAGACTGTAAAAATATAGAGTGCAAGACTCATTAGAATGGTGGCAGCTTTATCTCTGAGAAGAGTTGTGACGGCTACGCTCATTCACAAGAACATGATTACAATGAGGATCTGAAGGAATTTTTATGATAAACATGAATTCCAAAACCCTAGACATCCAAAAACATAACCCTAGGAGATGAGGCGCCAAAAGTCATGTGGGCCCCGTTGGGGTAAGTTAGTACATTAATTTCCCGAGGTCGTAACTTTTGCATACGATCTTCATTTTAGGCATGTGATAGCCCGTTGGAAAGGCATTTTCACTAAATATGCATTATTTTATCAAAATCCAACTCTGTCTATAGTTTGTTTGGGGAAAGCCAAGAAAACATTGTTTAGATCCCTAAAACAGCCATAGAAGTACAAAAATATGTACTGACATGAAAACTTCCAAAATAAGCTAGTTGGAATAGGTGGGTGGCCAAGAATATCCACCTGGATGTTGTGTAGGTCTTCAGGATAGCCCTGTAAGTGAAGAACCCACAATTACAAAAAAAATTCCCCATTACAGAGAAACTTGTTGAACTGAAAATTGTCAAGATGAGCCAATTGGAATTTGGAACAAGTGGGTGACCACCAATATCCACCTGGATCATCCACCATATCTATCCATGTCCCCTACCATTCAACATCACATTTGATTTATTAAAATTCAGAAATATAATTTTCATATAAACCACTTGGCCACAACCATACATTATGTCTAAATTAAGCATTAATTAAACTAGGGATTATAGCGGGGATGTTACATTCCTCCTCCCCTACAATTGTGTACCATCCTTGGTGCACAACACTATGTCGATATAAATGTAAAAATTTACATCATGATACTAAGAAATAATATTATGTAATTTTAATACTCCAGCAATAGTTCCAACCGTAATCTCATGTTCCTCTCAACCCGTTAACCCAAGGAATGTACCCCCTTCACTACTCTCATTCCATTGGGTTGTACCATTCTTTTATCAGGGTCCCTAGTGCAAGTCGGCTAGGACTCTGAGTTTTGGTTATGGAACTTTAGCTACCCAAAATAAAGTCTTACATGCTTATATTTTGTTTCCTTCAAAATTGTTAAAAATTTGTGGGTATTCCTCTCACGTAGTCTCTACGTTCTCTCATGTAGCGTCTTCAGGACCGTATTAGGTCCACTAGACCTTTACAAAACTATATATGTTTTCCTAAGCACTTTCATTTTCCAGTCGAGGATGCGCACTAGTTCCACCTAGAAATATCCTTCGTGTTCCACCTAGATCACAATTCAATAGATTTTGTGGTTAGGGTTAGACACATATTTCTTTAATAAGGACATATGAAATACATTATTCACTCTCATGGATGTAGACAATTCTATCATGTATGCAACTAGACGTATCTTCTCTAATATTTCAAAAGTCCCACAATATCTTGCTTCCAACACAATATCTTGTTTCCAACTTTGGACAACAACCCAATCTTAGTGAACTTCTCTTCACTTTCACTTTTAAAAATACATGTTCGCCCACTTTAAAATCTCTAAAAACTTTGTCCTAGTCTACAAATATATTCTACCTTTCTTGGGAAACCTTCAAATTCTTCCTGATCTTTCTCATCTTCTCTTCTGTTTCCTTCAACAAATAAGGCCCAATAACCACTCTGTTTGTTGGGTTATCCCTACTCAGTGGTGTTTTACACTTCCTGTCATACAAGGCTTCGAATGGGCTCATTTTTAATGATTATCGGTATCCATTATTGTAAGAAAATTTAGCTAAGTGGATATAGTCTTCCCACTTTGATGGTTGCCATCACATACATTCATAGCATGTCCTCAATTATTCTGTTGGTCCTCTATATTTTCCCATATGATTTTGGGTGATATGTTGTCATGACATTTAAATTTTTCCCAAAGCCTTTGAACAAACCTTTCCAAAATTGGATGTAAACTTGGGATCTTTATCTGAAACAATTGCCTTGGAAACTCCATTTAGCCTGGAAACTTCTTTCATGTATATCTCTACAATATTTTTTTTTCTTATATGTAGTCTTCACCTTAATAAAATGTGCATCCTTAGTTAATTTATCCACCACTACCATGATGGAAACATGTTGCTTCACTATTATGGGTAGCTTTGTAATAAAATCAAATGTAATACCTCCTACTTCCATTTGAAATGGGAAATGATTGTAATATCCCAAGTAGATGTTTATGTTTTTTCTTCACCTTTTGGCACTCTAGACATTTGGTTATGTAATAAGCCACATATTTCTTCATTCTAGGACAAAAGTATTGGCTGCTCACAATTGCAATTGAATTCTGAGATCTTGGGTGCCGAACATATGGAACATTGTGAATTTCTCTCAACACTATATTTTTTTATCTCTCTGGGATTTGGCACATATACTTTTCCTCTGTACATGAGGATCCCATCCTCTTGCATCTCAAAGTCTTTAAATTTCTACTATAAATTGCCTAGTTGTAATGTTTCTTTTATTTTCAAATAGTGTTGATTTGAATTTGTTGCTTCAATAGTTTTATCTTCTAGATAAATCCTATACATGTTGATGGCTGCAATAAGCATATCATACGCTCTCCTACTAAGTGCATCAACCAGTTGGTTGTCCTTTCTTTTAATGTGCTTAATTTCAAAGTCATATTCACTAAGAAATTTGATCCATCTAGTTTGTTTGGCATTTAGTGAGAGTTGTCCAAACAAATGTTTCAAACCATAGTGGTATGTCCTTAGCTCAAATTTCCTCCCCATGAGGTAATATCTCCACAGTTTTAGTGCATGAATAATGGCTATTGATTCTAAATCATGAGTGGCACAATTCCTCTCATGCTCTTTTAATTTTCTGCACTCATAACACACCATATGATCTTTTTTTTGTGAGGACTCAACTGAGCCCTTATTTACACACATCCATGCACACACAAAAGTCTTCATCGGGGTTCACAATATTCAATATTGATGCACTGATGAAAATTTATTGAAGCTGATGAAAGCTTTCTTCAAATTTGGGAGTCCATTCAAATTTCACTCCCTTCTTTTGCAAAGAAGAAATGAGGCTTGCAATATTTGAAAATCCTTTCATAAATCTTCAGTAGTAACCCACAATATCCATCAATGATCTGACATCTATGACATTTCTTAGTGTTGGCCATTCTCTAGTGGCCTATATCATTTCAGGATTAACCGTTATCCTATCAACTGAAATAATATGATCGTTATCCAACTTTCCTTACATAGCCTTATCTCCAAAAGTAACCCTACCTCATTTTTATTCCTTCAAGGTGAACAACTTGGTCTGGTCCCCTATCATGTGTTTTGAATATCCACTCTCAATGTACCATTGACTCCCTTCATTTTGAGCATAAAGTGCAATTCCACATTCTTCCTTCTTCTGTTCTTTTTGCTTCCTTTTCCACACCTTTGTGTATTCTTCTTTATGTTTGGAAAGAGAATCTTCTTCCTTATTTATTATGTTGCTTCTATAGTCACGTGCTATGTGACCATAGTTATTGCACTTCTAACATTCAACATTGTAATCAAGTAGGGGAGCAAATGAATTGTAGTTTCTATTAGCAAACCCATGAGAACTTCTAGTTTTGTTGCTCATATAATCATTTTTTGCATTTTTTAAAAAACTTTGTTTATATTTCTCACATGATCACTTCCTACATAAGCTTTATAATCTATCGCTTTATGACCAAAGTTATTGCAAGAAAAACAATAGCCAAGAAATATATTTTTGTATCGATTTGTAAAAGGGCTTCTTGGTGGAACAAATCTTCTGAACTCATTCTTGTGGGAAGAATCAAATTTATGTTAGTTATCATTTCCTTTCCTACTACCGATTTCATTGTTGATGGAGCCTTTCAGAATATTGACATAGTTTTTAGGTTTTTCTTCATTTTATTTTTCTGATGGCTTTATGACCATAGTGCTTGCATCTCCCTCAGGGGTG
Source organism: Picea engelmannii (assembly GCA_009831015.1). Classification (NCBI taxonomy): domain Eukaryota; kingdom Viridiplantae; phylum Streptophyta; class Pinopsida; order Pinales; family Pinaceae; genus Picea; species Picea engelmannii. The sequence continues at coordinate 616,656 of ML780460.1, forward strand.
TTTTGTTTTTCATCATAGCCAAGACTTGTCTTAATGAATGATAACCTTTGGAAACTAAGAATATTATCTAATAATTCGGTACTCTTTCCAAACTTCAAGATTCTATTCAATTGATCAGTTGTTTTCTCTAGTTCCTTTCTTAAGGAAACTATTTCAGCTTCTAGCTTATTCAATTTTTCTTCATTTTCTTTCAGTTGGATTCTCACCACTTCTTCTATCCTTTTTTCCTCTTCTAGTTGAGTCTTTAGGATGATAACTGTCTGCTCTGATTTTTCAAAATCATGATCCGCCTCTTCATATTTCTGCAATTTATTTTTCTTTTTTCTATTATTTTCCTTAAGTCTGTCTATTCTTCTAAGGCACTAATGAGTTTTGCTTCAAGATTCACTTCCCCATCAATGTCTTCTTCTTCTTCTTCTTCTTCTTCTTCTTATGATCTTTCTTTCTTATTGTCTTCACTTTATTTATCGGTATACTTTGTATCCATGACCATGACAATGAATTCTTCTTTGTCAATATCAAAAGCATATCCATCACTTTCTTCAGACAAGATACTACCCTCTCTAAAGTAAAAACTCTTCTTCTTACTATATTTTTCTCTTTTGTGTCCATAAGATTTGTTTATATTGTTATGTTCTTCTTTGAAATTATTTTCCTCATCATCACTGTCTTCCCTTTTTGCATATGGACATTTAGCAACAAAATTCCCCTCTACCAGAATTAAAACATATGAAGGGTAGCTTACCTTTGTGTTTGGTAGATCCTCTTTTTATTTTTCTAAAAAATTGTGCTTCTTTTGTATTTGATTCATGCCCAAAACAATCACATAATTTGTGTCTTTTTTTCTTCTTTGATTCTTTGAAAGTTGCTTCCTTTTGTGCTGGATTTTCTTTTTATGTCCTCATCTCATATGTAGTGAGAATCCCATGAAGCTCATCCATCGTTAGTTTCTCCAGATCCTTCATTTCTTCAATGGAAAAGACCTTGGAATCAAATCTTAAGTGGAGAGACCTCAACACTTTTTTCACAATCACTGATTTTTCAACCTCCTCACCAAGTCTTCTAATGGTGTTGAAAATTTTATCCACTCAAAGAAAATAGGCTGCAACATTTTCTTCGTCTTCCATTTTCAAACTCTCGAACTGTATTCTATGAGTTTGGAGCTTTTCCTTCTTCACCTTGTCATCACCTTCATAGATGTTTTGAAGTTTGTCCAAAATATATTTTTCCTATTTACAATGCATCACCTTGACAAATTATGATTCTGATACACCACTCAATAAAACATTCATGGATTTTTCATTATGTTCACTAGGCTTCTTCCTGGTTGTATCTATTGGTGGGGGTTTTGGGGTTGTTTAACCATTCACGAATATTTCCAAATATGAAATCCAAGATACATTAGATAATTTTGGATCCTTACACTCAAGAATGCATAGTTTGTTCCATCAAACGATGGACCCTTGTTTGTGAAGAAACCTTCTTGACTAGCCATGTGTGCTCCTAAGATTTATCTTCCAATGGTTAGACTATTTCTAAAGAGCCTTGCTCTGAAACCAAATTTTGAGCTCATGTTTATACTGAGAGGAGGGGGGGTGAATCAATATACAATACTTTTTATTTTATTTAACCATTCAGCAATCATTCAGTAGCTGAGAAACAATAATCACATATAAACTCAAATCACAATGCACATAGTTTAACATGGAAACCCTTGCGAGAGAAAACCACAAAAAAATATCTTTATAAATATATGTAGGCGCCAACCTATTGTTACAAAGATTGTAGGAACCAACCTAATAGAGACACCATTCTCCTCAATCGAGCATCAACTCAACAAGATGTAGGTACCAACCTACTGGAGACACCAATCTCCTCAACTGAGCACCAACTCAACAAAATATGTATATACACCAATCTAAGATCTTCATACACATAGTACTGCTAACTTTACCTGCATGCTTCATTCCACATACAATCCTTCAAACTTTAGTCACATGTATCCTTCATGCCCTAGCGAGCCTCATAACATCATTCCCAGAATGTAATCAATGATGGCAACATCCACTGACGACAACATTGCAATCTCAAAACAATATACACAACAACATCACATAACTTCAGTCCTTCATAGTGCACCTTGAGAATAAGAAAGACCTCAAGAAAATACCTTAGACTTATCTTCCACACCAGAAAGACACCCCAACACCTTTAGTGCACCTCATATTACTTATGTGCACCTCAGACTTGATCTCTTGCTTGGTTTCTATACAAATGCGAAAATCTATCTTGTATTTATAGTAATTATGTCCCCACTTTCAGGGTAGACCCGTAAAGACTAGTTGAGCTGACCTCAATTTTATGGTTGGGTTGTCCGACAGAAAAATTCATATCTCCTCATTCCTAGGGAGTTAGAGGGAATTCCATAAATTGTTGGAAAGGTATCAGAATAAGATTTCCAACCATATAACATGTGCTCCCATTTGAGCTAAGTATGTAGGGTAAAAATACCTTCAAAGATAGGGTATCCAAACTAATCATAAAAAATCCAAAAGTAATACTTTCAACAATCTCCATCTTGCAATCTTTATCTTGGACATATGTAGGCTTGTAATATTTATCTTGGATATTCGTAGGCTCCCCTTGTATTTGACATCAATGACAACAATATTTCCAAAAAAATTATCCATCGTCTCGTTCGTCTGTCACACGAGGGTTTTCTCATGAAATAACCTGATAGGATCTCCTACTCCATCATCTCTCTTTTTTTCTTCCATTGAAAGCCACTTGGTCCATCAAGAGTGGTATTCCCTAAGCTCATTAGTTAGAGACCCAATTTTATATAACCTAACCTCATCGAGGACATGCACGATGAAATAACAAATAACAGATTGCTTTGATACTACAAATCTAGATTATGTAGAAAACAAAATGAAGGTAGAAATATAAATGAAAACACATAGAGATATTGTAAGGAGCACAAAAATATAGTGAAACCCAAATTCTATTAATGAATTAAATGGAACACTATAAAATGCAAAGTAATACAAACTAGTTTGAATGGTGGTAACTTATCCCTAAAGAAAGATGTGTCGACGATGCTCATTCACTCGTAGTCATTACAATAGGCCTAAACTACTTTTTATATAAAGTATGATGCCCTAAGATGCAAAAACCCTAAAGATCCAAAACCCTAACCTTAGGAAATGATGTAGCAAAAGGAATGCAGGCTCTGAAGAGAATAGTTAATACATCAACTTCCAAAGGTTACAACTTATGCTTACAAACTTTATTTAGGGTGTTTCATGAACCATTACAAGTCTTAATCCATGATCTATGTGTTTGGCAGGCCACACAATCAAATATTTCATAGCCTATGTCAATTGCCAAACATGCAATGAAATGCTCAAAAAACACAATGAAAGTCTAAGACCTAAAAATGCCACGAGTATCCACCTAGATCACCAACAATTGAAGAGAAATTTGATATACAATTAGAGATCTCCATTCACATATATGTATAAAGAGACTTTGAACATACATAATTCTTTTAAGAATGAGTTAAAAAGTGAAAAAAAACTCAATTTTTCTCACCATCATATTATTTTTTTTTTAAATAGATTAAAATCTTTATGAATAAAATTTCATGGTCAAAGTTGTTCTTATCAATAAAGCAACTTGCCACAAAATTGATAAAAAATAGAGGGAAAAATTGTTGAGGTTGTCCATTTTAAAGTGTCTTAAATTGAGGGATGAGCGATTTCATTCAAAAACCTAAATTGAATCAAAGATAAATTGGTAGAGTTCTTTTTTAAGGTTCCGGGGTTAGTTGATGCATCAGGGAAAGAGGATGACGGCGGTACTTCTTTGGCAAATAAGAGAAGTTAATGGCAACGACAGGATTTGTAAAGATTTTAGAAGAACGATGTGCCAATTGAAAGATTCTCAGCCGGCGCTGAACGTAATGGAAACTCAATATGATTCTCTCTTAGTAGACTGCCTTAGCAACAAATCCCTGCCAGAAGGCAAATTACTTCAAGCCCACATGATTCAAACGGGAATTCAATACCCAGGCATCATTCGGCTGGCTAATAAGCTTGTTAGCATTTATGCCAAGTGCGGTTGTTTGGTGGATGCTCGTAGAGTTTTGGAGAAAATGCCTCGAAGAAACGTGGTCTCCTGGACTGCCATGATCGCAGCTTACTCCAGGCATGGACATAGCGAAGAGGCCTTAACACTTTATTGCCAAATGCAGAGAACAGGCATTCAACCCAATCAGTTTACCTTTGCTAGTATTCTTCCGGCATGTGCTGATCTGAGATTTCTGAACCAAGGCAAGGAGATTCATGAAGAAATAATTAGAAGTGGGTTTCAATTCGATCTCGTTGTGGGGAATGCGATTGTAGACATGTATGCAAAATGTGGAAGTGTAGAGAATGCGCGCGAAATGTTTGATAAAATGTCTCAACGGGACTTGGTGTCATGGAACACAATAATTGATGGATATGCAAGGAATGGGCTTCAGGATGACGCATCCAACCTCTTTGAAAAAATGCCAGAACGAAACATTGTGTCATGGAATACCATGATTTCAGGATATGCCCAGAGTGGGCACGGAGAGGAAGCCTTGGAGCTTTTTAGGCAAATGTCTCTGGCAGGTTGGAAGCCGAATCTCAACACCTTTGCGAGTGTTTTGCTGGCATGTGCCAACTTGGTAGCCCTGGAACGGGGGATGGAGATTCATAGAGAAATAATGAGATGTGGATTTCAGTTTGATGTCATTTTGGGTAATGCCCTTATAGACATGTATGCAAAATGTGGGAGCATAGATGATGCTCGTCGTGTGTTTGACAAAATGACTCAAAGGGACGTGGTCTCCTGGACAGCAATGATTGGAGGATATGCTATGCATGGCTGTGGCAAGGAGGCTCTCAGAGTCTTTGAACGGATGCAATGCTCTAGCACTAACCCGGATCATGTCACTTTTGTTGGTGTTCTGTCCGCATGCTGCCATGCAGGGCTAGTGGACCAGGGATGGAAATACTTCAATTGCATGAGTGAAATCTATGATATCATGCCCGTTATGGAGCACTATGGATGCATGGTTGACCTTCTTGGCCGGGCAGGGCACCTGGATGAGGCACAAGACTTCATAAACAAGATGCCAATTAAACCTGGTGTGATTGTGTGGAGATGTTTGCTTGGTGCCTGCAGAGTTCATAACAACTTAGCACTCGGAGAGTGCGTGGCAGAATGCCTCTTTCAGCTGGATCCTAAGAATGCAACACCCTATGTGTTGCTGTCAAATATCTACGCTGCAGTTGGAAGGTGGGATGACATTAGAAAGGTGCGGAAATTGATGAAAGACAGGGGGATTAAAAAAGAACCTGGTTGCAGTTGGATCAAAATCAATAAGCATGTGTATGCTTTCCTTGTAGAAGACTGATGACACCTAAAAATGCAGAACATTTATGGCAAATTGGAGAGCTCAAAACCTCTTACACATTGATGTGGATCCTTAACCAAAAGACCAAACCAAACCAGGGTCTTTGACAAGGTACGTGAGGACCTTAGCAAGCCAGACATGAGGTCTGTGCTGAGAGCTCAAAACCTGTTACACGTTGATGTGGATCCTTAACCAAAAGACCAAACCAGTGTCTTTGACATGGCACTCGAGGAACTTAGCAAGCCAGAAATGAGATTTGGCGCTGAAAGATGTGAAGCAGAAGGAACAAGTCCTCTGCCACCACCATAGCAAGAAGCCAGGAAAGCATTTTAGCTTATCAAGATGTCCTGTGGGACGGATATTTGTGTCATCAAAAACTTTTGTATATATCATATCTGCTCCTTTGCCGCTAAGTTCATCTCAAACTAAGTGCACACAAAACTGTCGGTTTGTTGGTGGATATGTGCCTTTACCATCATTTCTAAGGATGTATGTAAGCTTCTGGGAATTGTTGGCTTGTTCATGTTGAGTCAGCCTTGCATCGATAGCCAGCTGCTAGGCATTCATTTTTGTTTCTGACACGGTGTATATTGACCTAAGAATTATTGATGGAGCTTAGTAATGTTATCCTGGACATATCTCTGTAGTTTGTTCATTTGATTTGGTTGCTTGAATGGACTATAGGAGTGAGATGGACCATGTTGAACTGGATTCGTGTATTTTTTCATGTCATGATTGAGTGCTTGTGCCATAGTTCCTAGGAGCAATGCAGCAGTCACACCTTTGCTGGCTCCAACCACGTGAAGGTAATGGTAGTATGCAGATTAAGGTGATCTTGTTGGCTACAACTAATTCAAGGCAAAGGCAATGTGCAGCACAAACACAACCTTGCTGACTGGTCTGAAATGGATCAAGTGCCAAGCCTAGTTTTGAAAGGGATAGAAAGACATAGTTGACTAATTATGTGGATGGGCTAAAAACAGCACTAAATGTGTTGGTTGAAGGCCAAGAACCCAAGAAGTAGGATAAATTCGAGTTATTTGTCAAAATTGTATCATTAATTGGTGTAACTAATTAGTAGTAGATGTCGAAAGTTTTCCAACAAGCTAAAGAAGTCTGAAAACGAACTAGTCCATGTGAGAAAGTATCAGGTAGATGTGTAACATCATGGTGGTGTAATGGGATCACTCTAACCCCATGGTTAGCATGACCATCTAAGCACCAAGTGGGAAGCCACATTAGCTTTGATTACTCACACTTGCCATGTAGGGCTCTCCATGAAGATTGGAGAAGAGCTTTCCAATTATGAGTTTACTGAGTGAAAAGTTGTGCCATTGGAAAGTTGATTGGGTCAAACATAACTAATTGTGAATTTTCCAAAGGAAGCCAAGGTTGATACCATTGACCATATTTGTAAAGTCTTTGAACAACTCTATAAAATGAGGAGCAAGACAAACAAAAGTGGGCAGTGTACAATCTAGGAATTGGTTCTGAAGATAGTGGAAGAGAATTCTTCTTCGTCACTATATGTTCAACAGTCAAGGTAGAGAGCAAAAGCACAATAAGTTAAATGGCCAGGAAGTTGTTGTAATGTAATTATTTGGCTCATTAAAATGCATGACAATCTTAGTTTGGAGAGTCTGGTTAGAGTGTGTGAGTAATCAAACAATGCATTTTAACAATTGGAGTGATTGAGGCTTTCTCCAGGTTAAAAAATAAAATAAAATAAAACCACATTCTTATTTGCTATTGTTAGCATTTCCACGTGTATTCTAATTTGATTTATGTAACTAGTATTTCATGCTATTAAAGAAAAAAACTAGTTGTGCATATGAGGCATAAACGTTGGAAGTACTAATAGATTTATTTTCCACTTAAGATTTGTTTTTGACAAACTCTCTAGAACCATAGCTTCAACATTTGAAAAGTCGTATTGGCACCAAAGCAAGGTGTTCTTTAAACCTATATGGTGAAGATTTGTGGCGAATATGAGGATAATGGTGAGTCATTGTTGCCAAAAATAGAGAGGATGATACAACTAAAGATGGAGGGGTCTTCACATGAAAAAAGGCTTGAAAAACTTAGAAGCAGATGGTGGGGTCTTTGCATGAAAAAAGGTTTGAAAATCTTAGAAGCAAATGGTGGGGTCTTCACATGAAAAAAGGCTTGAAAAACTTAGAAGCCATACACACTCAATTGGAACAAAACATCGCAACACTCATTGAGATGGTGTTACAACTCATGGAAGTGAACTACAACAAGGAAGAAGAATAATTGGCAGAATTTGAGTATGAAGAGGAGGATGTTATCCATGAGGACACCAAATGTAAGAAGCTTGCAATTTTTGGTGTGTAATGATCCCAAGCCAAATTCTTTCTTGGAATCACGAACTACTACTAATTTATTGAGTTATTAAGTGCATACAAGATTCATCAACACATGGAGATCACAATATATTCAAGATGTAGAAGCACAAGCAAAGATCTGACCTTTTTATTATGATCAATGTAACATCAATACAATAGATGGCCGATCTGGCATAAACCTCAAATGGTCGTACAAGCAATAGATATGAGCTGCTTCAAAATGCTCCCGCTAATACAAAATAATGCCTCCAAAGGCTGAATAAGAAATGGAGATCAATACAAGCAGATCTGAATGCCAAACTCTCCAGCTGAAGAATGTCACGCTCCAATAGAAGGCTGAAACCCTCAATAACTCGGCCATGCTGCCAAAAGTGTCCAATCACCCTAAGAAATATGCCAATTGATCGATCGGGTGATGGTAAGAATAACCCAGGTGCCTGAATCTCCAAGATCCCTCTCAATCTCTGTAGATCTGAATTTCCCACTGAATGGGGTGCCCCACTAGATGACTGAAACCCTAGCTGGTTCGGCCCTGATGAAGGTGGCCTC
>ML780460.1:625316-644335 GCA_009831015.1 Picea engelmannii
ACTTTTCCTTCTAATTCTCTGTTGAGTTAGGTTAACTCCCAGGGTTAATCTTCTATTCTTTTGTTGAGTTATCTTTTACTCCTTTATCCTTTTCCTTTCTTAAGTCAACTTAAAAATATAACTTTTAACTTCTTTGACTTTCCTCCCTTCAGTGTGAGACTATGACCTAGTGGGGGTGCCCAGGCCACTGAGGCTCCTCATCACCTCTCTAAGAGGTGGGGGACATTACATGGTGATACAATTTTTCTTTCATTTTCTAATGCTCCATTCAAGCTAGAAGAAAAACTCAAAATATTTTCTTATGACAATCAAATAGATCCTAGTAAACTCAATCATTGGTCAAAGAAACTAGAAGTATATTTAATCATGCATAGAATAAGAGAAGAGCGATAGCTTTCTTTTCTCGTTTAAAGATGTTCATCCATGCCTTGATTTGGTGGGAGAGTTATGTGGATGCTTTGCACTTGGTAAGAATCCCATGGTGACTAAATGACAATACTTCAAGGAATTGTTCAAACCACAATTATATTACATATATTATGAAAACGATCAACTCATGAGATGACAATGTTATTGGAAAGAATACCTTGAAATGAGTTGTGGAAGGGAACTAGGTGATGAGGTCGGGAGTTATGTGCTTCCACCTTCTTGATAATTGGCTTTTTGTGAGACCAAAATGTTAGCTTTCAGGGTTACTCTAAAAGTGTTTACACCATGTTTGGGGGTGCTTCATAAGATTATGGTACATGGTGTATGATCAACTCCTTGATGGTCCATGATGGATTTGCATATTGGAGATAGTTCATGATGGATTTGCACATTGGATATGGATGAATTAATGGTTGCTTGAACTCAGTTGGGTGCTTGCATCATCGTCTTCCTTAGGGTGTTGGAGATCTTCAAAAAAATTGTTGACATTCTACATGCTAGCCACCTGGAAGAGGTTGTTGGCTTGGAGAATGCCCTACACTGAAGGAGGAGTGTTTTGCATTGTGGAGGAGGGTATTGGGCCCTAGACAACATGGAGTATCTTGGATGCTTGCGTGGCAACCTAGAATTGACTTTGGGATGCTTGCGATGTGACAATTTTTATGGAGGGGGTGTGGAACCAATGGAGTACATAGCTTAAGAGGTTTGTTGGAGTTATTGGAGGCTTGTAGGAGGAGCATTGGACACACCTTGTGTAGCACCCTTGTGTTTGGAGAATTGTTTGTGTATGATATCACTTTAGAGCTTGACATGTGTATCCTTGGAGTGTAGAACTCCGCATGTGTGAGCCTACTCGTGTCTTTGTAAGTTGTTTGTAAGGGCATAGGCCCACATATGTATTGTTGGCCTCCTTTACCCCTCAGATATATATAGACAAAGAAAAGAGTCATTTTATATTCATTCATTATTATCACTCTTGTGTTAGAGATTTGACTAATAGAAGTAAACTTGTCTTCCTCTCTCTCTCTTGGATCTTGTTTTGTACTTTATCTCTCTTGTCTTGGAGTCGTTAGAGTTTCTTGGAGCATCTTGAATACTAGGCTAGGGTTTCATTTTTTGGAGACATGGAGATTAGGGTTTTGAGATAAAACCCTAGGTTATACTTGTTGAAGAGAAGAAGAGGAGGAGACTTATTGCATTGGAATACATGCTTGTGTGAGCTCCTTGGTGTGAGCTAGGGTTTTCATTGTTTTCCCTAGATAGGGTTTTGGATAGTTAGAGGTGTGTACTAGTGTTGGGATAAGGCTATGGTATGTACATGATCTTCATATTTATGCATATTAATGAAGTTTCTAGCTGTCCAATACTTGTGTAATTGCATATTTGATTTTTGACCATCTATTTCTTTATGTTTTTTGTAATTTTCAGCATTTATATGTATTGTTGATTTGACATAAGTTAAGGTTGCAATTGTTAAGTGATTTAACGTTAATATTGAAGAATATATGACATATTATTGCTATATTTACAGTTGTCATAAGTGATTTCAGATTTGTTATATGCATGATGAGATTTCCCTAGAGGGTTGAAACTTATTAACACACTTCGGTATCTTATCTCTTAAATTGTCTAATGGATTGGGGTTGTTAAGAGTTGAAATATTGTTTGTCATTGCTACTATTTTGTTTATATTTCACAACAACTCTAAGGATGAAAATTCACAAGTTTAAGATTTAGGATACCTCTAGAAAATAAGTAAAACTTATGTTTTGCATTAAAATCTATTTTGTAGAAATTTCTACATGGTATTAAAGCTTTATTGTTGAGATCACTCAAGGTGTAAGAGGGAGTTTGTATTTCATTTGAATATTACCTGGTATAGGTACTTGACCTTGTTAAGGTTGTTGGGTGTGATACCCTAGGTTGCTTGAGATGAGTATTTGCACCTGTGAGAGGTTTTGATGGGTTTCTCTTATGATGAGAGGTAATGAATCTACTACATTGATAGTTATTATGGATGCATTTTTAGCAGGTGTGATGCTTAGGAGGACCTATGATAGGTGGTTGATTTTTTCTAGAGGTTTATCTTGATAGGTGGTAGATCTATGTGATTATTGGCTAGTCTAGCTTTATTTTTAGCCAATGAAATGGCCAGAAGGACCTGCGATAGGTGGTTTGATTTGTTCTAGTAGTTTTCATTGTGTTTTTCACCTGTGATAGGCAGAGGATCTTCTTTATATTGCATATTTTCCAAGATGGGCATGGATTTTGTCTCGTGCTTATCCTCTAACACTATGCTTATTGTTGGATTATATGTGGATGGTAGAGTTTCGAGAAATACATCATATGCATGCCATTATTCAACATATTTCAAGAGTAAGAGGGAGGCATGATCGCGGAACTTGGTGATGATGCTACTTATTCTATGAGAGGAGTTGGCTCAATTTCCTTTCAAATGCCTTCATGTGACATTCTTGAGTTGAATGATTTTCTATTTGTTTATGGTTAGAAGAATAATCTTCTTTCAATCTCTTGTATGAAAAATGCACAGTGGAGAGTTGGATTTGAGGGTCAGTAATGCACCATCAATTATTATAGTCTAGCTAGTACAAGAACATTGTCTAGAAGGGTGAGGGAGGGTGGTATTTTAAAGTTGCTTGTTGATCCAGTGGCACTTGTACATTTCAATGGGAGGCTAGAAGAAACTTCTATCTTTGAGAAGGCACATGCATGGTAGGGTGTCATGGAGATAGGTTCACAACCTATCGTAGTTTTAGTAATTGATTCTAGGCTTGCAACATAAGGGAGTGTTGTAGAGTATAGGGATAGGGTTGTTGGATTCTCTAAGACAGAGGGAGTTGACCTTGATGAGACTCTTACTCTAGTTTCTAGATAAGATAAGATAAATGTATTAATGTTTGAAAAATGACCATTGAAGTAGGTCAATGGGGACTATTAGGTACAATGATGTCTATACAATGCAAGAGTGCTAAAACAACTCCTATATAAAAAGAATAAACATGAAGTAAAAATAGAATAGAAATTTAATCGAAAACCTAGAGAGCCGACTCCAAAAATGGAGAGGCATCCCAAGGAGAGATGTACATGGTGAGTAGATCTAAATGCTATGGTGTCGGTGGTACGAGGCTATACTAGTCCAATGGAACCATATTCATTGAAAATTAGGTAATATTGTCTAGCAATGAAAGAGGTGAAAACCTTAGTGAAAGACTTACTTTAATCTAGATCATGCACCAAGAAAGCCCCTACTTATTCTCTTCTACTCCAATATTGTTGTTCCATAGTGACAAAGAGAAGGGCAAGGGAGGATAACTCATGTGTTGTTCATATGCCTTCCAAGCCTTTCATGATAATAACTAAGTATGATCATTGGTGCATATTGATATTGATGAGTATTATATCACCAATCATGATTTCCATGGCACCCCACCTTTCAATGATGCCCCTAGAACGTGGGGAGGAAAGAACCTAAGTAGAAAAATCCTACCATAATTGGATTGGTCTTCCTTGGACTTGCAAGAAATGCCCCTTCAACTATTTTAGCCTCATAATCCTATGGAGATTTCAATGTCTCATCATTTTAAAGGAAGGAACTATACTAAGAGTTCACCAAAAAAGGGCTAGGTGTGATAAATTTTGAACACGATGAGAACATATTTTCTATTAACCTTTCCCCTCCAAGAGTCAACATGCGATCATTAGGTAAATCTTGAAAATTCACCTCCTAGCACATTCTTTCTAGTTTTTAATTAAACTCATTCATTTGAAAATCTACAAGGAAACCCATCACAACTTGTTTGTTGAACACATCTCTTTCCTTTCAAAACACTGAGTACAACCTAATACACACACAAATGAAGATGAAATTCTACACACTAAAAAACATTATATTTTGATTATTTTAAAGCTCTCAAAATTTTCAAACACACTTGGACATGATAAATCTAAGACTTTGTTGACATTACTAAGTTTTTAAAAATTATAAAAATATGATTAATTTTCTTTTAAATAATATTTCTCTAATAAAAATTTTCTTCTACGTTACCATAATATTTTTTAACAACATACTATATATATATGAATGATGTGTAAAAATAATAAAATATATTAAAAAAATATTTTATATAATTATATTAAAATTTTCACCATAATATAACATTTTTAAAAATTTATATTTAAAAATTAATTTGATTTTTTATATTATTTTCAAATTTTGTATAATTACTTTTAATAATAATTGCTCTATTTCAAAATATATATATTTAAAAAATATTAAATTAAAATGGGTAATAATTAATAATATAATATGAACATGTTATTAAGCGATAAATTTTCCACTTCTTTTCAAATATATAACAAAATTAATATTATAAAGCTCCCCAAAATTACCTCAGATTCCAACCAAAATCACCGGGAATTTAAGAGGGGATGACACAATAATTCTAAGTTTTGGATAAATCATTGTGGAATAAAGAAATAGATTATTCTGCATAATACTCATGATATTAAAAATATTGTTAAAGTATTAAAAATATTTTTAAAGTTAAATTTAAGGAGAATCTTTGATACCATGAAGAATTAGAGGATAAAAGAAAATTAAGGTACTATAAGGAGGTGGTTAACCCTAATCTTGAAGATCAAAAGTATCTCTTTGTTTTGACTAACAGATGGAGGAGAATCAATATTGTTAAAATAAGAACTAATTCTTATGAGTTGCATAGTGAAAGTGGAAGTTGGACAATTACCCCAAAACACCATGGCATGAAAGAATCTGTCACCTTTGTGACACTCAAAGGGTTGAATATGAAAAACACTTTCTCATAGATCAATCCTTGCCCACACTCTATGATCAATCCAACATTATAATTTTACTTTTTCTTTTCCTTCTCCTTTTCCCATGAGAGACCCTCAATATATAGGATGATAGAGATAAGATGGGGGATAAATATAGACACTCAAGATAATAAACTTCTTGAGGTCGTATTATGAGAAATTTGAAATTTGATATCATCTCTTTGAAACCAATCCTAATTGGGAAGTAACAGACCAGGTCGCACCCTGCATTCCTGTAGTTTGCGATCGATTGTGACTTGCAAGAGAGAAACTCGTGAATAACAACTTTGGGTCACTTGTTGCAAAGGAACAACCCAAGACTAGGCAAAAGGATGCTAAATACTCAAGGGAAAAGTGACATAACTCAGTGTCTCAGCCTGCTAACCTCTAGAGACGTCCATCGGGGGATCAAGTGGAAAATAACTGTATAACAGATGCCCCCTAAAGTGTGAGGTTAGAAGAGGTGTTTGATGGTAAAAATACTTTACAAACAAAAATCAAGGAGTTGTAGATGAAGGAAGATGGGAAGAAACTTTAATCAATCCTGCACAATAATAACATCCCTGAGGCAAGCATACCCATGCTCGGTAATTGAAACTAAGCATAGCCGAAAAAACAGTACATTGCAGATCTATGTATGATGCAACTTACTAGAACATGGCCATGAAAGAATACACTATGGATCCATGTCAAATGTGAGAGCATAGCCATGACCAAGTACAAATGTGGATCTATGTCATAGTATACGTGTTGGCCCTTGACCAAGTTTTGGAGAATTTGGGTCATGTTTGACCGATTTTTCGACTTTGACAGGCTAGTCGAAGGTGGAGCGCAAGGCAAAGAGGAGATCACAGGATCCCGGCCCCTTTTTAGGGATTTTTGGGTTTAGGGTTTATGTAACGGGTTATGGGATGTCGGCCCATGGGTTTACCCATGCTTAGGCCCCTTTTTGTAATGTATAAATAGATATCTAAGTGATGTAAGAAGTAGTAGGCCTAGAAGAGCTAAGTGCAAGGCCAATGGTTTAGGGATAATAGTTGTGAACGCTCTGTGCACACTGTGTGAGACTTGCAAAGCTAAGTGCAAGTGATTGTAAGAGACTGTGTAAAGGCTTTGTGCTGTGACCTAGCTCGGGGAAGGAGGATCTGGCGAGGTGTGCGCAGATCCCTGTCCTATGCGGAGTGGGTTTGATGCTCTGTGCATGTATGAAGATTGAACAAAGATAATAGAAAGAAGAAGATTTGGTGGACATAGCCCCAGGCTAGGGGTGAACCACGTATATTCTATGTTATGGTTGCTTTGTGTGATTGATGTGATTTATGCTTAGTGTTGTTAACTTCATATATGTTAGATGCATTTGATATAATAGCTTAGTTCTTAGTAATGTGAATGAATGCTAGATCTGATTTGTTTCTATGTGCTAAGTGCTTGGATGTGTTAGATCATGTTGAATACTACGTTGTTCTATAATTAGGGTTTTACCTGTGAAGTGAATAAGGGTTAAAGGATAATGAATATTAACTTCTAAGTGCTCTGTTAAGGTATTGTAATCATAGATCTGTGTCCTAGCTAGGTTGCAGAACTTGAGTCCTGCAACCACCCCTGTCTCTACCTCTTGTGAGACTTCATCTTCTTCGCAGGTCTTTTTGAAAGAGCCGGTAGTTAGGGTTTTGTTGGTGCATTGTTGAAGTGTTGAACCCTGGGTCTGCCCCTGTGCCAACAAATGGTTCTGTTGTCAGGACCTGAAACTGTGATTGCTAGGAAATAAAGAAAAGAGAAAGCTTTGTGTGTAGATTTGTTGTTGTAGTGTGCAATATTCTACTTAACTTGTGAAGCTCTGTGCTAAGAGAAGGAAGCCCGATCTGAAGAGAGGAGGTAAGATCTTGAAGCTTTGTGCTCTGAGAAAGGTAAGATAAGTGGAATTTTTTTTTTTTAAAGTATGAATCTAGGTATGTTTGATAGATTTTGTCCTAATCTAAAAACTAGGGCACAGTTAGAAGAAAGAAGATATGATATGAATATATATGATAAGAATAGTGAAAGATATGTTATTCATATGCATAGAAAGAATGTTTGGACTAACAAGTGGATGTAGGATCCTAAAAAGAATTTTTTTCAGACCCACCATTGTGATCTCAGTGCGTAGTACAGGAAAGGATGGGGATCGTTCCAGAGAAAGAGAGGATTGATTCTTTGCTATAGTTGCAGAAGATCAGGACATCTTTCTAAGGAATTCACTGGTAGAAGTCCTACTTGTATTTGTTGTAAAGCTATGGACCATGAAGTTTTGGATTTCCCTAGAATGATTGCTAAAGTTGAAAAGATGAACATGAGACAAGAAAACCATGAGGAAGGCCAAGAGACTAAGAATATGCTCAAGAACCAGAAAGAATCAGAAGCTATACTATTACAGATGCAAGAAATGTTGAATGATCACATAGACACTAGTTTGTCAGAGATCTTAAAAGAGAAAGAGTGCATAGAAACAAGAATAGAAGACTTCGACATAGATTGTGTCCTAGATGAGGAAACACAAGTGAATATTATGATAGAAAGAACTTGGGAAATTTTGGGAAATCCTGCTATGGTTCCTTCATTGGAAGGAATAGGATTATTTAGAGGAAATATGATAACCCTATGTAGAAGACTTACCTAGATACCTATGAGTGCTCATGGCACTTCGATAGAAGAAGAATTTGAGATCATTAAATTTTTTGAGAACAACGCCCCATTTGCTATTTTTCTAGGAAAAACCTGGATTGAAAAGGATTAGATACGAAAGAAACAAGAAAAGGAGGATCTAGAACAGAAAAAGAAAGAACTAAGAGATTTCATGGCTAGGAGAATAACGCACTTACTGGAAGAACAAGAGGACCATTTGAAGCTACTAAGGACCAGAGATCTGGAAGTCAAAGTTGAAAGAACACAGTAATACTTGAAATACTTGTATGTACAAGAGAGTAGAGAACCTACCCCAGAAAGAGAAGAAGTATTACTCTCAAAACCCTTGAAATACCCTCACCAGTGCGAAATTACTATGCCAAGAGGAGATAAGAACGATAACGGAAAAAGGAAACCAGTAACATAGATCATGGGAAATAAAGCCAGAAATCTCAGGAAGAAGAAAGAAAAGATAGAAAAATTGCAAGAAGTACCAGAGAGGACTTCGCAGAAAGAAGGTTTGCAGCACTAGAACTTCAATGGGATATCAGAATAGCGAATATTGGCACTTTGCCATGGCAGAGCAATATGACCGTTGGAGGTGTCCCGACCATTAGCACGACGCTCCAGAATGGATAGAAACACAGTTATTTACAGAACGTTCTCCCTTGGAATGTTGGGACCGCGCCATAACGGATGGAATTGCATTGATTGAGGCATTCCTACCCGTTGGAAGAGTCTATTACAATAATATCTACTTATCTCGTCAAATTTTGAACCAAGAACACTTTCGCCAATTGTGATTACCCGATCCCGCAGAGAACTAGTTTCTTTTGCACAGTGATTATTGAGACCTTGCCATCCATTCTTTTACAATGAGTTTTTGTTAACCGACCTAAGATATCAGACCTCGAGTGTGCATGTCGAATGAAATTAGCACAGCAAAAAAATCCATCAAAGAGATCCTAATAGACCTCATGGCCAAGAAGGTGATGTCTACAGGCATCCAAGTCTCATCGACAAGAGGAGTGAAAGCATCCTCGTCGGCTGCTTGTGGATCTGTACCATCTCAAGCTATGACAGAGAAACGAACGAAACATCGTGATGACTTACTAAATGTGAAGCTCATCCCATCTATCTTGCCCGACTACATCTCGCCTCTGGATGGCGTGGTGAGTCGTGACAGTGTCTTGAGGGACTTCGACTACACAGTGATCACTGCGTACCTCCCGAAGGGGATACACACAGTCAGACAAAAGTTGGAGAGGATTCCTATGTTGAAGATCAATGACTTAAACGTGGGAGATCGCAAGAACTGTAGCATTCTCGCACCTCATAAGTATTTAACCAGGACAAAGGGGAAGAATTCAAAGATCATCCCCCAACCATGGACCATGGACATTACGAGGTCCACCATCCTAATTGTAATGAAAATACCCCACTTTGGAAGACATCAGGAGCTTAACATGTGCATTAATCTCCTCATGTTGTGCTTCCATGGCGGTTATCTGTGGCTGGATAAATGCATTACCGTAGATCTGACGTTGATCCATAGGATCACCAGATTAAGCATGCAAGGAACAGACCCCCAAGAAGTTTATCCCGGGAAGGTTGCAGATCATGCCCTCGCACAGCGAATCAAAGACACCTATGGTGATGTCGAGAAGGGGAAGCAAGACTATAATGTAGTCTCCATCCATAATGGCATAGTGCGCCTAGCCTACCAATTGATTGTTGATAATCTCATCAGGAAGAACAAACCCACGCAAGTCAGGGGGTTTGTCGTTGACCTCGCAGGAAAGTGCATGGAAGGGCTAAAAATGAACTAGGTGGGCTACCTCGTCAACCAGTTAGAACAAGATTGCCGCAAAGCTCAGGATCAGGGCTACAAGTTCCAATTCAGTTGGTTGTTGATCCTCATCGCCTTCATTGCTTGGGAGATGTCGGAAGATGTGACCTTCCCTAAAATTGAGCCATCTGAACCTTTAGCTACGAAGTTCATCATGCTCTGGTATTCAAGTGACATGACTAAACAATGGTAGTATAACATGTTGTTCCACACCTATTACCTGTAGTTGAAGAGGGCCATTGAATCCTTTCCTCGCATAATGTTGAATACACTGCACCGATTTAGACCATTTGCGAAGTTCCACACAGATAGGAATTTTATATATATCACTGCACGTAGAGATGAAAGCAAGGAGGAGCTACAGAGTTATTATAATCTCACGGAGGTGAAATTGGAAGAAATCACCAAGGACTAGCCTAAACAATTCCTGGTACTAGTTGACCAGGCAGAATTGTCCGACTCTGACCTCGTCGGAAGTCATGTAGTCACCCGTGAAGAATATGATGCACCCAACAGTAGCAAAAAGAAAAAGAAGGAAGATGTACATGAAATAAATAGTGCCTCAGAAGAGACTACATCAAATTCACCTAGCGGAGGAGGAGATGACGAAGTACATCAAGAAGAGGGAGGGGAGAAAGAAAAACATGAACTGGGCGAAGTGACACCACGTAGAGATCCCCTTCCAGAGATCGAAGCTTCCAAGAAAAGAAAGGTTTATCCGCAGAAACCTTCAGCTAGAAAGAAGAGTTGAGCGACTAGACCAAAGTCACAGAATCTTCTCACGCTCGATGACTTCAACTTCATTATCATAGCTTTATCAGATGCCTCGGAAGACATTTTGCAGAGAAATGAAGCTAAGAAATAGACCATGTATGATAGGATTGAGGCAGAACTCAAAGGGGTACAGAAGGCCCTTTATTCGATTCGTGCAGTGTCTACTGCACCACCACCATTAGAAGGAAAAGAGTTGGGAGATGAACCTATCTAGCTACGCAGAATAGAAGATTCGACAGAGGCTCACCTTTGTTGGGTCCAGAAAGAAAAGGAACAGGCCATAGAAGCATTAAAGCAAGTGAAAGAGGAAGCCATAGAGCAACGCCGATTTGCGCAGCAAGAAAGAGACGAACTCCAAGCGAAGCAGTCAGTAGAGCACTTTGCTCTGTGACAGGTTTAGAGCAGGAAGAAGAAATTACCGAGAGCCAGGTGGGCAATCTCGCTGAAGTCATTCAGTAGCTTCAAGCACGAGTGATAGAACTAGAGTTACAAATCGTGCCAATCACTCTGCAGGAAGTGCGAGATCTAAGAGAAGAAACTGTGAGGAGCACAATTGAGAGAATCAAGGCATTATCCTTGGAATGCAAACAACTTATCAGACGAAGTGCGCAGACCTATGAGTGCCTTGTAGAGGACCCCAAGCTCAGGACACTGGAGTCACAGCTCCAAGAGGAAAAGAAGAAAAGAGCAATAGTGCAAGAATAGTTGAATCTACTATCATTGTTCGAGAGAATGAAAAGAGCCCAGGAACATCGCATGGTTCAGCAACAGGCCCATGCCATTCAGAGCAAGGTCATGGAAGTGACCCAAAGACTCTAGCCAGTGCAGGATGAATCATGCACACTGTTTAAGGAGATTGAAGGATGAGGTGCAGAATTGGAACAAGTGGTAACCACAGTGGAATAACGCTTGGAAGGACCTATGACATAGAAGGTTATTCAAGATTTTTCCAAGCAGGAGGCTCTTCTGAAGCAATAGGTCAAATCATATCGATCCAAGATCGAGGCATTCGAGGCAGAGTTACCCAGATCAAAGTTACTCGGGATGAGTCATAGGTGAGTGTTGGGAGCCTATTGGCCCTTGACCAAGTCTTGGAGAAATTGGGTCATGTTTGACCGATTTTGGGACTTTGACAGGCTGGTCAAAGGCAGAGTGCAAGGCGAAGTGGAGATTGCAGGATCCCGACCCCTTTTCAGAGATTTTTGGGTTTAGGGTTTATGTAACGGGTTATGGGATGTCGGCCCATGGGTTTACCCATGCTTAGGCCCATTTTTGTAATGTATAAATAGATATCTAAGTGATGTAAGAAGTAGTAGGCCTATAAGAGATAAGTGCAAGGCCAATGGTTTAGTGCTAATAGTTGTGAACGCTCTATGCACAATGTGTGAGACTTGCAGAGCTAAGTGCAAGTGATTGTAAGAGAATGTGTAAAGGCTTTGTGCTGTGACCTAGCTTAGGGAAGGAGGATTTGGTAAGGTGCGCGCAGATCTCTTGTTTTATGCGGAGTGGGTTTGATGCTATGTGCATGTAATAAGATTGAGAGAAGATAATAGAAAGAAGAAGAGTTGGTGGACGTAGCCCCAGGCTAGGGGTGAACCACGTATATCCTGTGTTATGGTTACTTTGTGTGATTGATGTGATTTATGCTTAGTGTTGTTAACTTCATATATGTTAGATGCATTTGATATAGTATCTTAGTGCTTAGTAATGTGAATGAATGCTAGATCTAATTTGTTTCTATGTGCTAAGTGCTTGGATGTGTTAGATCATGTTGAATACTACATTGTTCTGTAATTAGGGTTTTACCTGCGAAGTGAATAAGGGTTAAAGGCTAATGAATATTAACTGCTAAGTTCTCTATTAAGGTATTCTAATCACATATCTGTGTCCCATCTAGGTTGTATACACTTGAGTCTTGCAACCACCCCTGCCTCTACCTTAGGTGAGACTTCATCTGCTTTGCAGGTGTTGCCAATAGGGACGGTAGTTAGGGTTTTTTTGGTGTGTTGTTGAAGCGTTGAACCCCGAGTCTACCCCTGTGCCAACAATACATATCAGTGATATGAATCGATGCTCAAGCGATCTCTAGAGTACTCATGAATGAATCCATCACAACTTGGGAGGGGATGTTGTGGCCCCAACCTAAGGTATTCATCCCAAACCTTGATGGTACAAATCTACAACATGTGAATAAATGAGTTGATGTCGAACATGGTAGAAACCATCTGATTACCAGTCATTGATGTATACTATTAACATATGTGAGGGAATCCATCGATGATTATGATGGACCCCAAGATACCTAGTACAATCTAGCGAGTGTGAATGGATGAGATATGGTCAAACACTCGTAGACTCATTCAAAAGGATCCAATGATGTAAATGCACTGGTGAAATGTGAGGGAACTTGTCACTGATGTCTGCAAGTCCCAAGGTACTAACTGGTTTTGAGATTTCAATCTTGGATAATGATCTGGCGTCGACATGATGAAATCTATCGAAGGAGGGCCTTGATATATCCCCCATCAATTGACACGAAACATACAAAGGTAGATGGTGTGAAAAGTGTAATAGTAGAGCACAATTGACTTAGGGATGGTCGATATAAATGGGCTAAAGAACAGAAAGTGAATGACACAGGATAACTTTCGTTCAACAAAATGAAATGACAAATGACTTGACCTGGGAGCATTGACTCGATAATGACCAAAACAATTTCCATGGATGACTGGAAGATTAAGTAGTCGGCAGAGTCAAAGAACTCATAAATATGGTAATGACTCAGAGACAATGGATAACCCAAATTTCATACATAGACGTAAAATAAGTGTGATTTTCAAGGGAGACCCGATGGACGACTTCCATTTGTGAAGATGACTAGACTGAAAACCCCCCACTCTTTTTATTTCTTTCATGTTTGAATGAGCGTGAAAGAAAATGGAAGTATGCTCGATATGCTCACCCGTGGATTTATTTTCTAGCTTGAGGCGGAGAATGGTGCTCGACGGTCTTTCGGGTATTTAAGGAATCTGAAAATATATTAAAGAAAAAATCCATATATGATCTTGCAGATTTAACAATCCCAAGAAAGTGAATGCTTGCTTGTCATTTCATGTTTAGAGAGTCTGAAAGGATAAAGAAGACTCTGAGGTGTACCTTTGTCATGGTTGATTACTGAGTGTGACAAAGGGATAATAGTAAGCTCGACTGGAGAGAACAAGTAGTATGTGATGAAGTTCCAGTCGCATGGAACATGTCTTAAGCAATGGAATGCAAAAGGACAAGGAAAATGATGAATACTCATAATAATAGTTTTCATCTAGGGGTGGGTTGGTGCAAAATGAAGGCAAAATAATGCAAGAGGTAGATGGTAAATGCTACTGCATAGTGGTAAGCAGGATATGGGAAAACAATATAGCAACATCGATAAATATGATGTGAGTAGAAAATGCATAGGCGACCATTAAGCAACAAGAGAAATGTTTGGGAACTCCCACAGGATATGGCTAGAATATAGACAAAGAGAGGAAAAATGGGGTTCAATCTTGAAGTCATGATGAGGCTAAAGGAGGGAAATCTATGCAAAAAAATGCAACATAGGCACTGGATGGAAATCTATGTGCTAACTAGTGCGCCCATGAAGTGTAGGCACTATCGACCTAGTTATGATGTGCAAAAGGAGTGGCTAATATCACAACCGACCAAATTCGAACCTAAGCCATAGTGCTGACAATATGGATAGTTAATAATGCAATGCAAGAAATGTAGGGAAAAACTTATCCCTATATGTCGATTTTGGAAAACACATACCTCAATTTTAATGGATGTCTCCATATATGTAAAAAAATGTCCCTATAATCTTGTCAACAGATGTAAACTAGATTCCAAGGTCAAAACACATAGTGAAATATCAAAAAAGAAAATATTTTTGTTTTTTTTGGATATGACATATGTAGAACAAAAGCAGTCACACCACACACATATGTACAAGGCACTGCACATATTTATGGTTTACACAAAGTAGAGTCCATTCCAAGGATCAGGCTAAGGATATTTTTCATAATCGATGAACTCATGATTCGTTGTTGGCATCATCATATGGCACACCATGTTGGGGCCATGCCACATAGGAATGAATTTCTGCATACGAATATAATCATCATGAGTGGTTTCATGAGCTATGGAAGCTCCTTGATGGGATCCATCAAGATACGAAGGAAGTACAAAACACAAATCTTCGATGGAAGCGGAAGTAGAGAATTCGCTGAAAATTTATGAAAATGAAATCCAAGGTGGAAAAGGGTTAAGACTAGGGGTTTCAATGGATGCCCCAAAAAATGTCCCCAGTCTCGGGTTGAATCCCATCATGATAACTCTCATTGGTTCATAATTGGGAAAATATGATAGATGTATCACCTCATCCTTTGGTTTTTTATGGAAGCCATGACTTCCAGGATGGCCTCTTCTGAAGGAAACTAGAGATCTAGGATGTCATGTGAAATCAAAGAGTCATCAACTCGTACAACAGGAGTAGGATGATCACACTCCTTATGAGGATGGAAGGGTTAAATAGTATCAACAAATGATGATGGGATTGTTGGATCACAAATTTTGACTATGGTGAGCAGGATGGATGCTCCATATGAATCAACATCCTCAGGACCATGTACAACCCAAGGATCAAAAGAACCAAGGGATCTACTGGTGACAGAAGAGATCATGTTCACATGATCTATATGGGTAGTATTGATGTCACACAAACCACCCCTAAGTACCTTTTTAATGGATGGGGTATAAAATTTTCCTCGGTTCTACATATTCCTGAATCCCTTGGATAAGGGCACCATTACCTTCTGCTCTCTAGAGATTTCCAATGATTATAAACTCATCCAAAAATGAGTTCTGGTTCGACAATTATGGCCTTCCAAATTTTTCAGGGTGTCATTAACCAATGGCCACCCCCTTCGCCCTGTGGCATCCATGTGGCTTCACTTTCCTCGTACCATACAACATGGCACTATTGTGGCCCCAATTGTCATCCTTTGGAAATGACGTGGTCGTGGAAGAAGGGTTTACAGGGGAAAGTATCTGCCAATTCATCGCGGACTTATTCACTTCCAAAACCTCGATGCTTCTTGTTTTTCCCTTTTTACCTTACCATGTGACTAACGCTGGAACCTAGTCCTCCAGACTTTGGCCTTTCAACTCTCTTTTGTATAGCACTAAAGCTTCTCGGATACTTGAAGTCTCAGAGCCCCTCTCTACTCCAGAATCTATGGTGGAGCTCTTTCCATCCTTAAATATCTGATGGATAAGACTTATCCACACTTAACATGTGGTTTAGACTTGACAAGGGGTTTCCTACACTTAACTCATGACAAGTCGCACGACACCACGTGGAATTATCCAGGCATGCCGCATCACCATAGCATATGCAGGCCCACCCAATCAGAGTTGGACAGTTCAACATGAGAATCTTCGGTGCTTAAACACTTCAGCGTTTCGATGTTTAAGCCACCTTCCTACATCCTTAAGTTTTTCCTGGAGTCTTGTATTTATGAATTTCTATAATCTCCTGCCACGTACTCCAACCTTCGGTGCTTTGGCATTTGTCCCATGTGCCAACATGTCAAATCTCCTAGAGTCCCAAAGTTCTGAAGTTTCAGAATACCGGGGAGGGTCCAACTTGTGTACTCATCTTAAGGTTAATCATAGAATTCCTTTAATCCCATTAGTTAAGTAATCTTCAACCTTTGGGCCATATCCTAGGTCACGCTCTACTGCAAAATCTCGATGTAAAATTTTCCATAGTGCTTACACTATCCTTCCACTAGTAGATCGAAAGATTGAGAAAGGATCCCAATGGGCCTTCATATCAATGACCCACATCACTCCCGAATTCTTCCCAATGATCTAATGGTGGGAAGGATTTCACCACTTCAAGGCTTTGTGATTTCGCATCCCTTGTAGTCCTTAACCCAATAGTTCCCCAAAGGGTTACCTACCGGAGGGGTCATAAAGAAGGGATGACTGGTTACTACTATTTATTGGTACCCCTTATTCTATCCTTCCATTGGGATCGATCTAGTGGTTGAGAAGGGTCTCGAAGGATCCTTATATCCACAACCCACGTTCCTTTGTGAGTTTGACGTTTGAACATTCTGATCGTTTAACACCCTTTTTCTTCCGGAGTGGGTCAATGTCAAATGACCATGGCTTGCATCTGACGGTCAGAAAGGGTCCCGAAGTTTCTTAGATCGACGAATCACGTTACCTCATTACCAAGAAGTTAATTGGGGTTTAACAAGGCGACGAATCCCATGATAATGGATAAATGACCACCAACTATCGGTCAACCGTCAAGTTACAAGTCTGATAGGTTGTCTTCAAAAAATTTAGGACATTGCAATGTTCATTCACCCCAGAGCTCTGGACTCCCAAACTTCCGAAGTCCAAACAACTTCGCTCCTTTTTTAGTGTAGTGAAGGGTTCCATGGTCTTGGTCCTATGAAACTTTGTCAAAATCTAGAGACTACACTCATAACTCTTAGCCAAGATTTATTTAAGTCTGTGGACTCAAGCCTGAGGTCACTTGGACACAAAAATGGTTTGAAGGAAGTGCCTTCCATTCACAGGACTCACATTCTATAACAGGGAAAGGAAATTCGAGGGATCTACCAGACCCAAATAGTGTTGTAGAGTCTGTCTCAAATTTGTATTTGTGAGATTGATCCCTGAGAAATCCCTTTGAGGATTTTCCCACCCAACAAAACAACCAACACTTTTCATCTTACAACCATTCAAATGCAACAATTTACATAAGAACAATAAGGATTATTACCATCAATTTTAGGGGAGGCACATTTCAACACAATTACAGACATTCAACCATTGCATTTCAGTTCAAGTACACATGGTATATGGAATACTTATCTATTACAAGTTTCATCCAATCAACTGACTGTGGGTGTTGACCTTTCCACCAACCATAAGCTCAGAGGAACTCACTCTTAGAATTATGGCCACCCCCGTGCCAAGCCATGATATCACTAGGGAAACTTCTCTGTGTTCCTCAGATCTTCTACAAATTCTATGAGATACTATCTCTATCACAACCTCTGCGAGGTTTATCAGATGCTTCCTCAAAATCAAGTTCACAACCTTCATCTATGAGAAATCCTCCCTCTATCACAACCTCTGTGAGGTTTATCAGATGCTTCCTTAGCATCAAGCTCACGAGATTCTTTCTCTGGCTAAGGAAAAATCTCTGGTCTATTAAACCAACAACAAACAACTCCTTTTTCTTCAAAAATCCACTTGTCTGGAAATAATATAAGTCTCCCTTCTTCCACACTGAACTCAAGGCCTCCACAAGGTTTATCATATTCCTTTCCAACTATATTTCCTCTATGAAAGAGAGTCCCTTCACAACTACATTGCACCTCGATGCTCTCTCCTTCCAACACCGATTTCTTTCCAGCCAACACCAAGCCCATGACCCTATTTTTCTCTAGTCTGGGCTTTGGGTCTTCTATGTTCCAATTCATAACTCTTCCACAATTTCTCTAATATTTCTATTGCATGCGCTACTGCATTCCTTTCATCGATTCTCTTCCTCAGAGACCGAATTCCTCCTCTAGTTCTCTCATGTAACTAGAACAACTTAATCTTTCAGTTCTTCTTCTGAACTGGAGAGCCTCATGCGCTTTCTTCTTTCTGAATCCTTCTCTATCCATTCATCCTTATCCTCTTATTTCTCTAGTGTTTTTATTCTCTTGCATGCACTCTCCTCCCCTCAAGGAGCTTCTAGACCTGTCCTATTCCTTCTATCAGAAGGAAGCCGAGTCAATCTAGGTCTGCAGGAAGACTACACTCTGTGGTACTTTGGGTTGACATTTTTTTGTCTTCTCAGCTAGACCCTCCATGCTTCCATTCACTGGGGTATTTGATTGTTCAACCACCAGTCCTTTTCTCATTAATTGATTTTTCCTTTGGATTGTGATGCAGGAGCATCTCTCCATGCCAGTCAGTCAGCCACATCAGCGCGCACTCATGCAGGGCTGAAAGGGAGGCGCAGCCTCATTTTGAATTTGAATTGAATGTAAATAAATGTCTTAGGCTGGTGAGCCATGAATGCCATGTCTTTGCGTAGGCTGTAGATAAGATAGTCATTTATTATAGATCGGCTGAGATCTATTTCTGGATAGCAGACTAGACAGTCCATTGATGGTAAATCAATAGGGTAGGTAAATCCTGGAGGGAAGCGCTCGATTGAGCCGCCTCATGTAAAAGAGATTGGGAGATCTCATTTGAAAGGGTTGGGTAGTAGAATCTGCATGTAGAGCAGAGGAGACAAGAGAGAGCTCGGGGAACACCTTGTAAAATATACAGGGATTCGCCATTATTAATACAGAGAAATTTTTCCTGCACCAGTCTGTCATTATATGCATGG
>ML780460.1:649709-667438 GCA_009831015.1 Picea engelmannii
TGAGCGCTGAACTCGCGAGTCCCGAGTTCCGAAGATAGGGACATCTGTGGGTCAGGAACTCCCGAGAGGAGTTGGAGGAGTATTAGACTCTTTGGGCCTAAGAGGAGAATGAGAAGGTCCTGGGGAGAGCAGGGTCGAACCGTGAGGGTTTAGAGAGAATCGCTCTGCGTCAGATTGGGATCAGGCTTATTATCTCAGCAAAGAGAATTTGGGTCATTTTGACATAATGAACCCTCTCTATAGTTTCCTCACTCTTTCCTCTAGTGATATCATGGCCAGTACTTCAAGGCTTCACCCCTAGATTTATTTATTGTAAATCTAAAAACAATACATTTACATTGTTCACGCTCCATATCATGGTAATCATAAGTAATGATTAATTACAAGTTGGGGAAAACAAGGGTATTACAATCCCCTCCCCCTTCAAAGTAACATGGTCCTCAGTGTTCTTTCTCAGTAACACATGTCATGCCTTTGTCATTCAACTTCTTCAGAAATATTGATCCTCTTTCTTGGTAAGGTCCTTTCCAAACCCTTGGCCTTCGCCACCTGCCTTCAATAATTTTGGACAACAACCATATTAATCATAATTTCATGCAAAAACATCTTACTTTTGTTCAAAATTCAAGAGGAAAATTTTCATAATCTAGCACAATACTTATCTGTGAAGTTCATAGATTTGCATCCATATGGTTGTATTGTTATCCTGGATCACTATTTTTCCTTGACATACCCATTGTGTGCATGATCCCAATCAACAGTTTATAATAATTTGGTGAAGTCTCCTCTTCCTTGCGGTCACTCACCCTCCAGGCCCAGGCTCATGAATCCCCTTCTCTGCTATACAGTCCCTTGGGTGATCCATCTTTCCTTGTCGAGGTTTTATCACACAAGAAGAGTTCTAAAGACTTCATTGAGCGTTACAATTGAGGTGTCTACTTTGACTCAAAACATATCAAAGACTCAAGACTCAAAAAGGTTCTCCAAGGTACTTTTATTCATACAAAAGTGATACCCTCTCAAACTCATACATCATGTATTTATACAACCAAAAGTGGGTAAAAAATCTTACATCATAACCCAAAACCCTAACCCTAGTGGATTAGGATTGTCCACATATCAACCTCCTGCGCACAGTTGGTCTTCGATCCAAGCATTTCTTGCTTTGACTCTGCGCTTCTTCTCCTTAATTATCAACGTGCTACTTTCCTTGTCTTTTGTTGCACTTCTTTCCCTTATTTCCTAGCACGCAATCCAAATATCCTTCAAAATTGTTGTGTTGTTCCCAAAATATCTTGCTCCAACACATGTCTACAATTGTTGTTATAGTGAAGTGAAGAAATGTCCATATGTCTCAAATAGTTGCAGTTGATACGTAAAACATTGTAATTTTCATATAGCTTCACCTAATATATATCAACATATAAACTATAAACCATTGACCATATAAAAACATATCGTTGCTTTTTCATCCTCTATGTTCCCATATTTTATATCTGAATTGTACTACAATCCAACTTTTCTAGCGAGGGTGACGACAACTCCTATAGTGTCGATTGGATACATGTTTCTATTATTTTCAAATTGCTTGATTGTTGTGTCTAGTATGAAATTGTATTCTTTACACATTGGAGACATTTTCTCCACAACACTTGATTCAAGTAGAGATATAACACGATCTCAATCACCACATTCATAGCCCACTTTTTGGTAGAATTTTGAAATCTATAATAGATATTCCAGCTCCAGGAACAATCTTTTGCTCGTGTCTTTCAATGAGGTGTGCAAGAAAAGTTAGTGTAAATGTCATCATGCCATTTTCATCAGTTGTACGCAACTATTCGAGTCCTCTACTCAGACAATATTTCGAGTTGCATAGTTTCATCATCGTATTGCAATCACAAAAAATAAGCAATATGAAGAACAATTTCCAGGTATTTCTTTCCCAACTGCAAAATTCACATTTTTTTACATACTTTTCCAATTGGTCCTATTGCACATGGATAGTTTCTTCACCTGTGTCTGTCACACTTGAATCTCCAAAATTTATTTCTTCAATTCCAGGTATACCTATTTTTCTTGAACTAAACATATAAATTTAGAAATTGCATAAGCACATGACACCATTTGTTTTTCATGTTTACAAGAGTGTGTTTATAAATATATTCCTATGTCTTGGTGGCTATCATAGTCTGCAAATGAAAAATAGCTTATGGAAATTTATCTATGACTCTGTTGTTGGGAACATGTTTACGATGCACCAGTATTAATACTTCCCTAGTTCGTCCAACTTCTCTTGCTTGGAACATTGAATATGTGAACACAAAGCACATACAACATATTCTATATTATGTTTACATTGACATATGCTCCTCTCTCCTTTTTTTTGGGGGGTGGGGGGGGAAATGCACATCAACTATGAAACACATAAAATCACATTGCACACCACATAGTACATATCACTGCAAAAGTTTTAATTATATGTGCAAGATTAAATTGCGAAAATGCCTACAAATGAAAAATATTTTCTAAGTGTAATAGACTTTGTTATGAACATTGACTCCTTAGCATTGTCCATTGCAACAAAATTACACTTTTTTTCTATAAGATGTATATGCATTTGCACAAGACTTCAATCCAAATCTTGTAATTGAAATACATCATCAATTAGCAATCAACACCACAATGATTGCATGATCCTATGGAATTGTAAAAGCAACATAACATGTTAGAATACACTATAAGTAGTTGAGAAGCACACAAAGAAAGAATAGCAGGATCCTAATAGCCAGTACACGATTCAACAATCAGGATATTTCGAATTTTTGTATGCTACCAAATTCCTCAAACACCCCGAAATTTTCCAATGATGAAGCCAACATACATATCCAACGCAAATCACTGTACAAATTGTCAATAATCACTACATAGAAAATTCCTTTTTGATATGGAAATTTCTGAAACACGGTCGATTTCCACAAGAATTTTATACAACATCTACAAAATCATGGTAGTTAGAAAAAGAAAGAAACATGTTTGTGCTACTAGAACATGTACCAACTAGTCTAGTACAAGATTCACAATGCAAATCTTGTATAAAATTCTTCTGCCAATGCACTATTTTTTGAAAATTAACTAGTCAAAATCCTTTTTACTTGGTCGTTTTTCACATAATGCATAGTCTTTTTCAATCAACATATCTCCATGTAGTGTTCTCAATTATATTTTTCACACTTGTGTGCTCCACACACGTATATGGATCGCATAGTCGGGACTACTAATTCTATTTTCAGCCATTGTGCGGATAATTCATAGCATTGATCATTTTCTAGTCTCGTGCTTCCACACCTTCGCATTTTCAATCATTTCTCACCATGGATTCTAACAATCCATGTAATTTGCATGATGACCGAGTCATTTATGGCACCTTGATTTGTGAAAAATGGAGGTGATTTAGCACTTGTGCGAAGTAAATGTCGTGGTTTTCTATGATCTTTCTAATGATTTCTATTAATAATTCCCTGTATTCTATAACTAAGTCAGGTGTGGAAAGAACATTTTAGTAAATATTCCCTATGCACTTTGTCATGAAGCAATCCGACCACCATAATGTACTATTCATAACTTTTTAATTTATCAAAATACATTTAAAAAAACACACGTATAGAAGATAGAAAAAGAAAACAAAATTCTTGTGTGCATAGCCTATGTAGGACACCCTCTAGTAATAATATTGCTTCAATGACAATTTAGAGAAGGTCGATGGTTTAACTTCCTGGCTAAACTTAAACAACATGACATGGACATTAACTTTGTATAAATTATCAAATGACAAGTATTGTAAATTGATGAATTGTATTGAAGTTGTAGACATCCACCATGCAAATGATGTACTAACTCAAGATGTAACCATCTTCCAAAACACTTGTCATCAAAAGGCTCTTTACCTAGCCATTTAGAAAAAAACTTGTCAGGTCAGTAGATTTGCAGATATTAGATTACAGGAGAAGTCATGGGAATCACATAAGACACTAGAAATGATGGCACTCTCTCACAGACGACACAATGATTATAGGGAGTTTCATAGTATCGAAGCATCAAGCAATTTGATCCATCCAAATATAACACATACGACGACTGCATATAGTTATGACCCCACATTGTGCAAGGGCCACCAAGAGTATGACGAATCGTTGTTGCTACATATAGAATTAAAGGAACTTAGATCTGAATTGCAATGTATCAGTGTAGGAATATAGGTGCATGGAGCCAGCGTGAAAATGAGAACATCCAGACACTAATTTCTAGTCGTCTTCCCAACTATTTATACTACTTTCCAGAGCCATAGTATTCAGAGCCAGCCTCCATGTTATCGGACTAATCGGTAGGTGCGGACACTAACTGATCTCCCTAGATCCACCTGGATCTAGAACAAAGCAAGACAGGACATGACTCTTTCCCTAGGTTTTGACCATTGAATTAACTAGGAAGAAAGAACAAATAACATACCTTATTATCGCTTCCTATGGTCTTTGTTGCTCCCGCTTCTCTCCAGTGCTCTCGTGCAGCCAAGACCAAGACTACACAAACCAACCAAAGTGAATATAGCACAATATATTCAACAATTAACCTATGTGTATGATCAAGGAATTACACAATAAAGTGGAAATAGCTTTATGGGAAAGGGACATGCCACTGCATCATATTAATGGAAAGTAAAGATTACAACCTAAGCCTTGATGTCGCAAACTTCCTTTCGATGGCCCTTGGCTTCGACACACACACTTTCTCAATCCTTGCATGAAGAAGATAAAATCCTCTTGATAGACTTGCTAGAGTCTCCAAGCTGTTGTTCAATGCTGAGTCCTTCACACAATTCTTTCACCAATTCTCCAATGAATATTGCTTAACCTTTTCCATGAGAATTCCCTCAATATATAGTAGAGAATGAATTAGTTACTTGGATAAGAATGATCCCAAAATATCAGGGAATCCAGTACTAGGATAACCATTCGAATGTCAACCCATCCTTCTAGAAGATTCCCTTCTAGAAGCATTGAGAATTCATCTTTTTCCTTGCTTTAGGAAGAGTTCGCACCCTAGCAGTTCAACACAGTGCGAGATGTTTGCACCCTGGCTTAAGGTAGCCTGCGAGAATGGATCATTCTCGCAACCAAATGTATTAGCAACCTGCAAACCTTCTTCAAAAATGAGGTTTCTGTGAAGAGATGAAAGTAACTTTTCTTAGGAGAAAGTTCTTATGAAGAGCCTGAGTACACCATCATCAATACATCATCATGACGACCAAAATCATGGGTAACACTCCATTTCTCCACAAATAGAGCTGACACAAGCTATCAATTGATAAATTTCACTAGCCACCCAACCATCGGGTCCATTTATCCAAGGAATTCTAGTTCGACTGCAAATTCCCTGCATCCATGGCTTCTCCCAACAAACATGTGTTTTATTACAACCTGTAGTTCAAAGAGATTACCTGCAGTCCCACCATTTCATTCTCACATCGATTGACACTGTGCATGAAACTGTTGGAAATGGGACATAGTCTATAATTGATGAGCAAGATCTTTAGCCTCACCAAACAATTGCTTGAATCGTGCTTCAAAGTTCCTGTAATTCACCATATCTCTGAGCCAACATTTGTTGTGTGTGCCAACATGGATCAACACCTTTGTTGAACCCGATAGATCCATTCTGTAGACTTCCCCCTCTATCAATTGTAATTGTCCTCCTCTTCCTTATTATCAACCAAGTTGAACTAGACAAGAGGATTATGGTGGGCCTGCCCATTGGAGTGATTACTCAGTCCTTATCATTTGTAAGTACCTGAGTAATTGGGAAAATTTCTAACTAAAGGACTTGGAATAGCTAGTGCTTGGATTTTTGGAATGTGGGATGAAGTATCCCTACACTTCTTCGATCCATAGGAATCCCAAGTAGAGAGATGTCGACAACCTGTTAAGAAGAAAATATCAAAATAACATAAAAAGAACCTCATAATAAGTACTCAATGCCTTGAAAAAGATTGAATTTCAGATAATAAGCCTCTTCGAGGGGGGAACCTCCTTATACACCACATAAATTTCCAAATACAAGATGATTCCAAATGAAAATGTCTCCTTGGTATATATAGGAGACTAGGAGGTACAATTACAATTAATTTACCCAAGCCGACATAAATAAAATAACATTACTAATGTAATATGACCCAATTAAGGGGTAATGTGCCACTAATTAAGGCTTAACATGCCCCTCCCCTTCAGACAAGTGTTTTCTGCAATGCTTGAGTAATTTTGGATGCTTCTATATAAAAGACTCATCTTCCCAAGTGGAATCTTCAACAGGTAGTTTCCTCCACTTAATGAGATACTCTAAAATGGATCTATTCCTCAGCTGGCGAATTCTTGTGTCAGTGATAACTTTAGGATCCAATATGATTTTTCCTTCCTTGTCAAGTTCTGGAAATATAGTTTGAACTAGGATCTTGTCACCTATAACCTTATTTAAGCATGAAACATGGAAAACTAGGTGTATTCGTGAAGATTCAATCAACTCCAATTTGTATGCCATAGTACCAACCTTTTGAAACACCTTATAAGGGACATAGTACTTTGGTGATAATTTATTATCCTTCTTGGATTTCTTGAGGGACATATGTTTGTATGGTTGTAGTCTTAAAAACACTCAATCCCCTACTTCAAAACTTCTTTCACTATGATGTTTATTTGCTTATTGTTTCATGCGATTTTGTGCCATGGTCAGGTTGTCCTTTAAGATTTGAAGAACTTGTTGTTGATGCTCAATGTGATATTCCATTTCTTGAACCTTAGATTTTTGTTTTAGAGAAGAAGTGATGGAAGGAGGGTGGTATCTATAGAGTGCCATAAATGGTTTCATTTTTGTTGCAGTATGAAAGGAAGTGCTATACCACCATTTTTCCAAGGGTAACCATTTGAACCATTGTATTTGTTTATCAGAGACAAAGAAGCAAAGATATCCTTCCAGAAATTTGTTCACTGTCTCGGTTTTTCCATTAGATTGAGTATGATAGGATGAGCTATGAGCCAATTGAGTACCCAAACAAGAAAATAATCCTGTCAAAAAATGTTTAGTGAAGATGGGATCTTTGTCACTTACAATAATCTTTGGGATTCCATGTAGCTTTTCATTTGTATCCATGAATGCGGTGGCAACTGTATTGTCTTTGAAGGGATGAGAGAGTGCAAAAAAGTGTGTGTACTTGGTCAGTCTATCAACAATCACCATGATGACACTCTTTCCTCTAGACTTCGATAAACCTGTGATGAAATCCATGGAAACCGCCTCCCAGTGCTGACTTTGGATAAATAATGGTTGTAAAAGACCCAGGGTCTTAATTGTTTCCACCTTATTTTGTTGGAAAATTAAACATTCTCCCACAAACCTTTGAACATCAATTTTAAGGCCATCCAAAAAAACTTCCTTCTTGACCCTATGGTAGGTTTTCAAAAATCTCGAGTGCCCTCCTACCAGAGAGATGTGCAATTCCAATAGTACCTTTTGTTTGAGTTGGGAGTTCTTAGATAAATATAAGCGATCTTTGTACCATAGTTAATCATTTTTCCATGTAAATGTATCTTTTGCACTGGAATCCTGTTGCAACCTTTGAATGAGAATCCACACATTTTTGACATTCTTCCATTCATCCCTCGCTTCTATTATCCAATCGGGTTGGATGATCGAGATAGCACAGAGAAAGGCCTCAACATCTTCATCCT
The DNA here is from genome assembly GCA_009831015.1 of Picea engelmannii. Classification (NCBI taxonomy): domain Eukaryota; kingdom Viridiplantae; phylum Streptophyta; class Pinopsida; order Pinales; family Pinaceae; genus Picea; species Picea engelmannii. The sequence goes on from ML780460.1 coordinate 657,488, forward strand.
TTCTTGAGAGTGCATCTTCCACAACATTTTGCTTCCCTTTTTTATAGACAATTTCAAAATCATAACCCAATATCTTGGTCACCCATTTTTTTTGTTCTTTTGAAGATAGTCTTTGTTCCAATAAGTATTTAATACTATCATGATTTGTTTTGACCTTGAAGTGCATACCTATTAGGTAAGGGCGCCATTTCTTCAATGCATGTAGTATTTCCATCATTTCCTTCTCATAAATGGGTTTGTGTAATTCCTTTCCCTTGAGTGGCCAAATTTCAAAAAAAAGGGGCCTTCTTGCTTGCATTATAACAACACCAATGCCATTTCCTAAGGCATAACATTCCATAATAAAGGTTTTTGTGAAGTCTGGTGTGGTCAAGATAGGAGCTTTGCACATCGCCTCTTTAAGTTGCTCAAAAGTTTGAGTTGCCTCTGGAGTCCATGAAAATGCATCCTTCTTATTTAATGTCGTTAAAGGTGCTGCTATTCTTCCATAGTTCTGAACAAACTTGTGGTAGTAACCTGTCAAACCCAAAAATCCTCTAAGATTCTTCAATGTTTTAGGAATCGGCTAGTCCATCATGGCCTTAATCTTGTTAGGGTCTACCTTGACACCTTCATGAGATATAATATGACCCAAATACTCTACCTCCTTCACCCAAAAGAAACATTTGGATGGTTTGGCATATATTTGTTTCTCCTTTAGTAGTTGTATCACCTTGTCAACATGTCACACATGATCCTTCCAAGACTTTCTATAGATTAGTATATCATCAAAAAATACTAACACAAATGTTTGAAGGAAGGGCTTGAAAATGGAATTCATCAACACTTGGAATGTGGAAGGTGCATTTGTAAGGCCAAAAGGCATGACCAAAAATTCATAATGTCCGTCGTGAGTTCAAAATGTTTTTTTTGGGATATCTTCTTCCTTCATTCTAATATGATGATACCCTAAACGTAGAAGCAATTTATTCTATTATTCTTCTTCCTCTTCACAATCTATGTAGAATAATTTCTTCTCACCACACTTATGTCCCTTACTGTACTTGTTGTCACAATTAAAGAATAAACCTTTTTCTTTTGTTTCCTCCAATTGTTGAGGTGTCAACCTTGTAGGTTGAGGTGTTTTAGAAGAAGGAACATTATTCTCTCAATATATGTTAGGAGTGGTCGTTCTAGTAGCCATAGCCATATTTTTACTTTCAACATTTCTTGCCACCTTGAATGCATTCTCCAATGATTTGGGTTCCCAAAGGTGAACCTCATGTTGAATGTTATCCTTTAAAGTTTCTATGAATACATCAATCAGGTGCTCATCTGGAATATCTGTTACCTTTATATTCAATCTTTGGAAGTTCTCAATGTGCTCTGCAAGTGAACCCTTTTTCTTGAGATTTATCAATTGGCTAAAGAAGGTATTGCTCCTTGTATCATCATAGTGTGCTATCATTTCTTCCATGAAAATTGTCCAAGTGACGAGTGATTTGTGACAAAGCCATCGATACCAAACAAATTGATTGGGTTGTAAATATAAAGAATTAATTCATACCTTTTGTGTATGTGGCACATCATGTAGATCAAAGAATTTCTCCATCTAAAGTATTCGTGTGATTGGATTCTTTCCATCAACCTTCCTCATATCAATCTTAAGAAAGTGGTTGGTCTTCAACCCAAAGTTGGAGTTTCTCCATTCTTGATTCATCTTCCTTGTGTCCTCATTATGAATTTCATGGGATACATTTTCACTTCCAGGTGTTCTCTCTATTAGGAAATTTTTCAATCCTTCCATGATATCCCTTTTTAAACCATCCATCTTAGTATTTATTGCCTCCAACTTAGCTTCAGTTGAATCCATCATCCCTTGTAGTTCGTCTTTTGTTACCGTGTTCTTTTGTAAATCATTTATGTCCTTGCACATTTCTTCACCTTCATCAAGAGTCAAAGTAGGAATTTTGGGAGGCTTAATTGGTGTAGAAGTTCCCTTTTTTGGTGGCATGTGGGCCAAGTATCACTTTTAAACCTTGATTTCGAGGTGGTTCTGCTGGATTATATTTCTTCTATTGTATCTCCAAAATTTTGGCCCTTCTGGTTCTGAAAATTTCTTTTTGTAGTTCTCTGATATTTCTTCTCTAAAATGCCACATGTCTGATTAAAATTGGATGTGCCAAGTGGAAGTTATGGTAACTTCCCCACAAATTTCTGAGTTTTTTTTCCTTCTAGGAGAGCGTACTTGTAAAACGTGTCAATATCACAATATATGATATTTGATTCTGAAACTTGTACCATAAATACCACAGACTGTCCACTATCCAATGCAACTAGTCTCACTTAATTTGGATATTCACTGAAGAATATATCATTGTTTTACTCGAAAGACTTGTTTGAGACTAGTTAATATGACTATTTAGATACCCTATCTTGCACAGGGTGTATCTACAAAATTAGGATGACCCAAAAGAGGAAATTTTTATCACAACTATCTAGATAATTTTTGTGAATATCCTCCAGATTTCAGGGTCTAAAATGTTACAGAAAACATTTTATAGTGAAACTTCCACGATGGATAAATTCATGATGATTCCAGGACCCTATCTTACACAGGCTATATCTCATAAATTATAATGCCTCGTGAGATGAAATTTTAACCCCACGTACCTTGATCCGTCTACTAAATATACTCCAAAGGGTTCCTTCTGAAATGTCATAGAAAAAAAGTTATAGAGAAAATTCCAAGATGTCTTAGATGTAGCAACGAAACCCCAAGACCTTGATCTCTAATACCAAATGTTAAGAACCAAATATCAAAATAACATAAAAATAACCTCATAATAAGTACTCAATGCCTTGAAAAAGATAGAATTTCAGATAATAAGCCTCTTCAAGGGGGAAACCTCCTTATACACCGCATAAATTTCCAAATACAATATGATTCCAAATGAAAAGGTCTCCTTGGTATATATAGGAGACTAGGAGGTACAACTACAACTAATGGACCCAAGCCAACATAAATAAAATAACATTACTAATGTAATATGCCCCAATTAAGGGGTAATGTGCCACTATTTAGGGCTTAACACAACCTAAACAAATGTACACCAAATCCAGCTGCCACCTCCAGGACGACTCTACTCATTCAAAAATTTGTGTCAGGATACAACAACAACCCAAATACATGGCTTGCACTTACTGAATAAATTTGCAAGTATCCAACCTAGCCACATTCAGAACACTCACAATTCACTATAGCATTTTTATGGTGTTCTAGTACAACTTGAGTCAAGGACCACCAAGCTAATATCATTTGAGGCTTGTTCAACACCAAATGCTAGAGTTAGAAGTCTACAACAGGACCCACTCTCTGCAAAAATACACCATCATGTACTAGATGTCAAAAATGTCCTTGCTTTCTCTTCTTGCTGCTATATAACACTCACTACATCAAGCGATAGGGTTAACAGATATGAATAAATAAGATCATCTTGTTCGCAAATCGTGTTTCCCTTTGACAGATAAGCATCAAATGACAGGACAAGCACATATTAACAAGATAGATCCCATGGCACAGAGCCATGAAACCATTATTGAAATAAACAAAGTACATAGCACAGTTCTATGAAATGTACTAGTCTGTCTTTTTATTTGTCATTTGTATCAAATGAAAATAATCCAAACTATGTTTCTGTTTTGCAATCCAATGTGTATTTTCTCAATTCAATGGTTATCTATTTTAATGCTCTATGTTTATTACTATGTTAATGCACTATCAACCAATTAGTGCAAGTCCAAGAATTTTTCTTCAATACATTATCCATTCACGTCTAATAGAAGGCTAACTAGTCCATGTAATTCCCAAATTGTCTCAAGTGACAACTTGCTCAGTATGACACTAAATATTCAATATGCAGATGCCTTGGAGTTTTGTACATCAAATATTGACAAACCCTAGATTTTCAAACCACCACCAATAGGATAGTCACGGGTGCAATATGCACTTTGGATTACACACACTACTATGCACTATGGATATATAGTGTTGCATATGCATATAATTTACCAAAAAAAAGGTGTTCGTTGCATAATTGTTATAGGCATACATCTTCTTTGAACATTGTTCTTGAGTTTCTTCTCCTATATTGCTTGTGACTTCTTTCTGTCCTGTAATTGCTCTATTTCATTTTCATGTGAAAGCAATGCACCAAATGCAATGAACAAGCAAATAAACCCTTATATCAAAATCACATGACATAAACAATATTAACAAACAACAAATGAAAAACAAATGAATAATATACAAGTAGAATTAGAAAAATGTACCTCTCCAATTCTTGTTCCATGTTTCTTTTTTTTGTCCTTATTTTATTTTTAAACACTAGTGAATGTATTGTATATCAAACAAGCCAAATAACAATGCACATGGATGGCGGTGAGATGAAAATAAAATGCAAATTGTCAATATTGTATTTTCTCTGTGACCAAAATATTTGTTATATCAATTGTTTGTCATGTCCAACACAATTTCTTGATCCAACACAAAACAAGAACTTTCTAAATATGTAACAAGAATATCAAAACATGCTTTCATTCAACAAAAAGGAAACAAAAAATTGTGAATATGTAAAAAAATATGTAAATATGCCTATATGTGTTTGAATGTCCATGTAATTCAAGATGCCGATGTTTACTATGACTTACATGCATTTCATATTTAAAGTCAAAAACAACAGTGCAATGTTTATTTATAGTGATGTTTTCAGCCTTGTATACGGTTCTAGAACATAGTTCTTTTAATGCTCTGATGACATTGAATCTTCCATGTTTTGGTTTATGTCGTTCAGATGATGCTTAAGCTATGTCTATAGCATCGAGCAACAGAAAAAAATAAATCTCAAAATAACATAACTTATTTTTGTTTTTGTTTAACTTCGATTCTTTTTTTATCTATATAGTTTTTGAAATAACTCTTGATCAATTTAATCTACCCTTAAAAAAGAAAAATTACAAGTAGCTACTAGATTGCTTTCGCATATATTGTTCACATCAATAATATTTCATTCAACCATTTGATTCAACAATACAATTGAAAAAAGAGGACATGTTTGCTTAAACATTACACTAATGCCAATACAAATTTGAATGAAACGAAGTAACTACACTATGAATGCAACACACACTATCGGATTTGTGCAACATACACATGTTATCTGGTGTCAATGACATATATTTTCCAATTGCACAAGTGTCTAGCTACCGAAGTGTGTCAATGCCAGACCATAAGTGGCATGAATTCTCAATGCAAGGGTTGAAAGTCTAGAATCCCCATACAAGGACTGAAAATACAACAAGCATTCAATCTATTGATCATATTCCACTAAAGATCATCAAAATATCACAACAACAAAATATTTTTCACAACCTAGAAAAAAAAACTAGGTATTGGAATTGAGGAGATGCGGAAGTGTGGCAGTGGTAGAAGAGGAGGTGTATCAGTTCTTCACACAAGGTTTGAAAATAGACCAAGTGCTAAATACACCAAGCACTGGCTCTACGCATCATACACTTGGGAAAAAGTGTTGATGACATAACTCTGTGAACTGCACAAGTGTCAAGGCACCCTAGTCCGCCAATGCTATACCATAAGTCACATCAATTCTTAGTGTAGGGGTTGAAAGTGTAGATTGCACAATAATCTGCAAGCAACGACGACATCGATCCTCCGCAAAACACTCGAAAATAGACCAATTGTTTCCTATGCACTCAACATACCTATCCGTAATGCGATCACATGGAACGGATAACTATGTCGATTGTGGAGATATGGTCATATCAAAAGCTGTTAGCCTATGGATTACCTTACCAATCACTAAGTCTAATTTTCACCTATATTCGTATTATTCATTTAGGATATTAATAACATATCCCCAAGTGATGGCTAATGAGTTAGTTAATATTGCCTAGCCTAATCATCATGCATGATTTTAGGATCTAGAGAAAATCTCTTTATGAGGTGGCATTACCCATTGTACTATAAATATGTACCATTGGTGTGAATACAATAGTGTTGGCTAGTGAGCCTTTTCCGTCATCTTGTTGTTATTATGCATATTTTATCATGGTACCAGATCTTATTATGGTCTTAAGGGCCTGATGTCTTCGTGAGTGATTCGAAATCAAGTTGATGGATAATGAGCAATTTAAAATATGAATTGTACGCACAAGTTCAACGCTAGTTTGGTCATTCCATGTGTAGGTGCTGCAACATAAACAATATGGATCTACCCAAGGTAAAAAAAATTGTGATCTACAATTGGAGGCCTATCACTGTGATGTTGGAGATACACAGATTCACACCTCATTGTCTACATCAACAAAATTACAGATCTACATAAGAAATATACATCCATTTGGAGGCGCAATAGCAAGGTTATCACTCTTTCAATTTTCAATTTAAGATGAAAATGTGTTTGCATAATCACATCATTTCAATTGATATGTATGGTGTGGACATTAATCTTCATATTTCATAACAGTATCTTGATTATTGCAATTTAGACAAGAACCTTGCAACCTGGTCAATTTCTAATGTAGAATGGACCATGTCATGTGTAAGAAAATTGATATTTTCAGTTTATGATATGTAAGAAAACTATCGATCCAACCAAATACATTCAAAGTGATCGACCTCTCACATCGATATGAGTTTGTCAACTTGTCCTTGTTCTATGACGAACTGGTCGAGTTATGACCTCGAGCTTCCTTTTCCGTTGATTTGGTCAAGCAATCAAGAATGGGCGTTTCAATAACCAAGAACCTATTAGTATATGGATTTCTTGTTGCAAATCACAAAATATCATATCTTGGGAAGACAGGGATCTTCTTCAAATTATTATTTTTATTGAGAGATATCGATCCTTGCGTTTGTCGGTAGTGGCCACCTCCAAACTTTCAAAGTGAAGCATGATTTTCCATTGTTAAAGGTATTGGTTTAATGCATTTAATTATTACTACCATCCAAATATTTTAAAAAATGAATGGGGTGTTTTAAGTATTTGGTATGAGGTGGGCCGTTTTTCTAAAGGGAAAAGTGAATCATGATTTTTCTCTTCCATTAAAAATAAGAGCTTTGCTGTGGAGATTTTTAGAGTTAGTCTAAAGTAAATTTGTTTTGGGTTATGATATTACTATCCATCTTTTTGGTTAAAAGATTTGTTTTGGGTTATGATATTACTATCCATATTTTTGGTTAAAAGATGGTTGAAATTTTTTTTTGATTTATAAAGAATATTTTATCAAAATATTCTTTATGAACAACTTTTGGAGTGATAAGAAGTATTTTTAGAGTAAAATAATGGTTTTTCACTTTTATCGGAGGGAAATATTGTATAAAAGAAATTGTCAAATTTTGGCAAGTTTCATTTCATTGAAAGGATAGATATCTTGAGGATATTCACAAATTCATTAATGTGCAAGGAGATTGAAGCTTTTATCAATAAGAAATATTCTTTTTGAGAGAATAGAGAATGCAAATTTTGTAAAAGGGTTCCTAGTCCAATATTTTGCCCTTCAAGAAATGCTCTTAAGTGTGAGAGCTAGTTGTATTAAGAAAATAATTATTATAAATATATATATATATATATATATATATATATATATATTTTTGTGGTGTTGAATTGTTTTAGATCTGTCTAAAATTAAATAAGGGGATCTTAGGTACACGTTGTGTAGTGTGGGATGCTTACTTTTTTCATGGAAGATTACAATTTAGTGTCTAGTTTTGACATAAACACAATTGTAATCCATCATTTGCCACAACACACACATAATATGATGCAAACACGAAATTCAAGAAAAAGTAATGTCAATCAACCAGTGACAAAGAAATACTAAAGAAAATGCACAAATCAAGCTTGTAATGAAAGGATAATTGGACGTGACTTGAAGTCAAATATTCATCAACCATTCATACTCAAAGATCAATTCAACTTGAGAATCAACATCAATTCATCTTTGGAATCAACATTCAATGTATTGCAATGTATTGGAATTAACTTTGGATTGTAATTTTTGAGTGCATTCTCAGTTGAACCCGACACCCAAGATTGAGTTATTGCATATATGATTTTTTGAGTCAAAATTAATAGGGTTGAGTAGTTGAAACTCAAATCACTGTAATACTTTGGGATGCATTTTTCGGTGGTAACCAACATCCTAAACTTCCTGGAAGAGAATTTAAACAAATAAGTTCAAGAAAGCAAGCTCAAGAGAACAAATTCAAGTGAGTGAGTTGCAAGAAGAAATCTTTTAGTCATTCAAATGGAGCGAAATCTAGAATTACTAGAGTTACTTAACACTCTAATAATCATTGTTGAATACAACACAGTGATACTAAACAAAAAAAATATATAAAATATGTTCTAACTTGTTTGCAAGTGGCACAAGATAAAGTTAGACTTCTTCAATCTCAATCCCAACTATTGAATGATGAGCTAATAGATCTCAAAAATCAACAGCTAGTGAAGTGTTTCAAACTATTTTTTTTCAGAAAAAAACCCTCTCTATGATGATGAAGATGATGGTGTTGATGTTTTTGATCAACATATAGTGAAGGGGAAACTCATTAAGACAACTCCAGATGAAGATGAAGATGAAGCTATTTTTTAACCTACATTTCAAGAGTTTTCTTTTGACTTCAGTGAAGAAAAACTTTCAATAATGCAGTAACATATAGTAAATCCACTTCCATAGATTTCAAAGCAACATGTTCAAAATACTCTTTCCAATCCCATCATCAGACCTTGGGAATAAATCCGCTACAACAAGAATAGAACAGGACTTGGATATGACAAGGAAGTTACCTTTCATATTCCCAATTATTCCAAACCAATCCAGTTCCAAAGTGTTGGATTCCTACAAGAAGTTTCAAATTCACCTAAAGTTTTAACTTCACCTATTCTAGTTCAACATCATAATGATAAGTGCCAACATTGAAATCGAGTTGGTCACAAGTAGAATCAATGTTTTGATCCTTGCCAGTATTGTGGCAAGCATAACTATTCTTCAGAAAGATGTTCAACACTGAATAACCTGCAAGATTGAAGATTCACTATGAGTGGATCGATCCTTGGAAGTGGTCATCAACAACCAATCAATTATATAAGTCTTACCATAGAAATCAATCTCAAGTAAAGACCAATCTTTCAGCACATAGCATTTTTGTATCTCACATAAGCGGTCCCCTTATGGCATAGATTTTAAGCATGGCCCTCACGAGATGAGATGACATGTGGTTGTTTCCACATGCCCACTTTGTGTTGTACACAAATGGAACAAGTATGGTACTCTCTTGAGCCTAGAGGGGGGAGTACAATGATGTAACTCTTTTGTACCTTAAAGGGGGGAGTTCAAAAATACAGTAAAGATGGTTCATGGAACCACTTGTGGTCTCTCCTTTCAACTGACAAAGGGGGGACTTGATGATGGAACTGAAGATGGTTGTTAGACCGAAAGTTTCGATAACAACAAACATCAAATATTCCAATTGGGCATCCAATTTTCCAGATGGTCAACTGCAGTCTGTAGATGGAAGACTTTGATAGAATTATGGTTCAATGACTTGCAATTGAATCATACACATGATACAATGGGATGTTGTTGGACATCTAAAAGTGTCAAATTTTGTTAGTGGTCATCCAAAAACTATCATATACATGGTATCAATTGGTCAATGGTTACTAACAAAAAAAAACTCGTGTTTTGGCGATCTCGTGACTAAACTCGCGAATCCTGGTGCGTTAGGGTTAAGCCGTCATGGCTAGTCAGGGAGGGGAGCCGCCGCCCCCTCCTTCCCCTGCCTCATCCTTTCGCCGACTGGTAGAGGCTTGCACTAAGCATACGACCACAGCAGAAGTCCCAAGCTTTGTCAAGAAGCTGAAGGATATCCCCGAAATCGACCTTCCT
>ML780460.1:678116-692460 GCA_009831015.1 Picea engelmannii
TCACACTACCAACCTTCCTAACCTCTTAACTCAACAAAAGTATGGTGATCTTGGAAAGCTTCTCTTAATGCTTTTCGAGCACAGAAACAAAATTCTAAATAATCACAAGTAATCACTTACCCTCTTAAGGTCTGATAGACCAATTCGGTCTTAGTGGACATTCATCATCATCATCATCATATAATTGATTAAAATATTATAATTTCAATTTTTTATTTTTAAATGTTTTTTAATTCATTTAAATTTTGGAAAAAATTTAAATGGATTTGCATTTTGATAATATACTCATGGATAATAATAACTAATGATATAAACTCCATTTTATATTTAAATGTTTTTAATTAATTTAAAATGTAAAAAAAAAAACATAATTAATATTTAATTTTACATGAATTTTTTCTTTATAAATTTTTATTTATTTTATAATTTTTTAAATAAATAATTAATTCCATATTACATATTCATCTTAATACCTCAAATGGGGTGATAGGGATGTACCAGGAGGACACGATATCCCCTTCAAAAGAAGTGTCGAAAGATTACATGACTAGCGTCATTTTAAACCACCCTTGTAACATCCATGTTTCCCTCAGTCTGTAAATATAACTATTATCATGACCAAATCTTTAGACAAACATGCTATGTGATTATTGAAAGACAATGGACCTTTGATAAATTATGTAATGTGAATATTTGGTTATTAATGCAACAGGGAGTTGTTGAACTACTGTTGAAGGGATTGCCTTCACGGGTTACAATGTCATAAGAGGAATGGTGAGAGAGGGAGACCCTCACTGGTTGAAATGACCCTGCCAAGATAGTACTCTGTTAAATTTAAAAATAGTGCAGACCATGAACCGTCCTCTACCTAGAATTTTGATTACTAGTCAGGCAGGTGGTTGGGGAGTCCTCTCAGAAATCAATGAGAGGAATGGTCATAGTCCTGTCGGGAAGCTTATGACTCTACCTCGAGGTATGGGGGAAGAACACATATTTGGGTCAAGGGGGCACACAAAAATAAGGGGGAACACAAAAGAAGAGATAGAGAACTCTGGGATTTGAGAAGAAGGAACAAAGGACCCTGGTTAATTTTGCTGAGAAATTTCCTCATGACATTGTATCCTGGCTCGGGGGTGGCTAGTTGTAGTAGTGCATAGTGCATCCTTGCCTATGGTTGGGTGGAGAGCGACATACCCTTCAGTAATTTCCAACAGCTCCTAAATTATAGATGAGTAACTTGTTTATGCTTATGTTTATTGAACTGAAATGTATATATATATGGTTGAATGTTCAGTATGGTGATTATGGATATCAATACTTGAATTGCGAGATTAATGATATATTTTTAGAGATGACCTCGTGTTTGTATGAAATATATCTTCTTGGATATCTTGGTGTCTTTGATTACATACAATCTCTTTCTTTAGCAAATTAGTTGTGAGTTTGTGTCTATGACAATATTGTGTGATGAATATCCTTATAGTAGCTTGAGTATGTAAATAAATCGAATCTCTGTTGTATAATAAGTTAAAAGACGACCCAACATCTCTACTTATTGTAAGTGTCATTGTGGTTAATGATATGTGTGTGTGTGTGTGTGCACTTGTGTGTCGCCATGTTTGAATCCCTACAACAAAGGAATCCTCGTGGGATAAGAAAAAACAGAGGCACCCTAGGTAGGAAATGGAATGTCTTGGACCCATGCGAGAGTTCTCAAAAAAATCAGAAGTCTTGACAAGGACTGGAGAAAACCATCGTGAAATTTGGCTAAGTCCTGAACTGAACTATTAAGCATGAGAAAAATCCTTGTTTTTCCTCAGAGTAATTATGACCGTCGATTTGGCATGGAGGTTATATCTGGACCCTTTATTAGGGTAGGGACAGGATTAAATCTCAATCGTCAATCTATTGAGATAATATATCCCCATCGTCCATCGCATGGTGCCATTTGGGGTAAAAAACAGAGGAGAGCTCCGACGGTGAGACTTTGAGGAGAGATCTAGACCCTCGATTGGAGCAAGGGAAATATTAACTCTTATTTTTCGATCTGTAGCAAGGGCCCCACATCTTCCTGGAAAGTGAGAAGACCTTGTTTCTCTTCAGAAGGATCGTAGCCATCAATTTGGAGTGAGGACAAGATCTGGTCGTTGATCGACATAGAGGTGAGACTTGGGCTAGACCAGATCTCGGTCGTCGATATAGTGAGATAAAATAATCCTATCCGTTCTTCGGAGGACGTCATTTGGAGTAAGTTCTGGACCCAGAGGAGATGCACTCTGAAGGAAGAACTCTGAGGGATGATCAAGATCGTAGGCTGATGAAAGGAATATTAGATCCTAGCCAATGGTTTTAAGCTATAAGCTTGAGAAATGAGAAGGATTGTACGCCCAACAATGACACGTCCAATTGCAATTGGTCTATATGGCATGTGGAGATTAGCCCACGTGTCATGTGGGCATTGTGCCACGTGTCAAGCATAATCGAGTTTTTAAGTAGGACCTTGTGTTAGATTTTGAGTGCCATGTGTCACGACCAGGTGGCAGGTCCTCGTGTCAAGATAGGTGGCATCCAATGTGAACAGAGGTGGACACGTGTTAATTTGAAATTCATAAGTCAGATTGAGTATGAACCTCGTCAGTTTCATACATGTGGACAGGTGTCCTAATCCTTGTCGTTAGATCCCCGTGGAGAGATCCTAACCATTCATCAGAGGGTACTAATTGTAGTGAGTTACAGAATTACACTTCAACAAAGGAACTCTGAGGGGAGCTTTGAGTTGTTAATCAGAGAGGGCCATGATGAAACGACAATCATTGATCTGTCACAGGCTCTACAAGGCACTCCAATAGGAGAAACTCCGAGGGAAGATCTGAGTTGTTAATCAGAGAGGGTCGTGATGAAACGACATTCGTTGATCTGTTGTAGGCTCTACAAGGCAATCCAACAGGATAAAATCCAAGGGAATATCTAATTCATTAATCGAAGAGGGTCATGATGAAATGACAGTCGTTGATCTGTCACAGGCTCTACAAGGCACTCTGCTAGGAGAAAGTCCAAGGGAAATTCCGAGTCATTGATCGAAGGGAGGCCGTGAAGAAATGAAAACCATTGATCTATCATGGACCCCATAGGGTCAAGTAAAAAAGGTTATCAAGGTCATGTGTTGGCCAAAAATGTCGATGACAATAATCATATCGATGATGTGACAAGAGCCATTGATTGGCGGTAGGTTGGAGTAAATCTCCACCGTAGATTCCTGAAGAGCCCTTTATAGGTTGTAGAATGGGAGATGATGTAAGGATGATGTGGTGTGCCAACATGACATCCATCGTGGTTGTCGGAGTGACATGTGTCAAAAACAGTTTCGGATGAGGGACATGTGTTTCCCGGAGAGAACTAGAAACCCTTAGATATGCGATTACGTTCTAAATCGTTAGATCTCGAGGTAAGGAAAACCTAGTCATTCATCGAGGGAAGTCATGCTTTGTCAGGAAATGAGAAACACTTCCACACTAATCCTAGAAGAAGAGAAGAACAATTTAATCAAGAACATAAATGACAAAACAATCACACAATACACATAGATTTTACCCGGGAAAACCAACATTCCTCAAGCATTCTTCTCTCTTGTTGTCTTATTCATTCTGAATAAAAGGTTACATGTCTAACCTTGGTCCACACCTAAGACACAATCAACATCATACCCTCTTTCCTGTGCAAGAACAACCCTGTAGCCAATCTAGTTTATATCTACATGAACAACAGTTACCTACGATTTACTCATGCATTAGCATATTTTTCATTAGCCTTTACGACCTTACAACATGCCTCTTTATAACCTTTACAATAGGAAAAAATCTAAATATTGGCACCCAAAAATGGTTACAGATCCATGCAGATCCTTGGCTACAATTACTACAAATCCTAGAATTCTGTTACAGTCGACTCCAAGTCGAATTACTAGTCGACTACCAGTCGACCTTCATTTGGTCTGTAGTTGGTCGTCTCACGCTCGCACTTCAACCTCTTGTTGGTTGAATTTCTATCGATATATTCAACTTGTACTTTACCCGGTCGACTACTTCGACCTTCGACTTGCTATCGATCCACCTCGACCTTCGACCATCAGTCGATCTACCTCGACTAGAGATTCACTGCAAAGAATACAACAACCCAACATTCTCCCACTTGTTTTCTTCTCTGTTGAAACAAGAGATTCCTCAACTTTCGTTCACAGGCCCAGGACAACAATGCCCATTGCCTGTCTGCACCAATAGAACTTCACAACACTCACATACCTGGTCAATGAGTTTGCTATGTTTTCCAACGTGTCTACTTTCTCTAGTATCACCTTGTTACTTTCCACCATATCTCTTACAAAATGGTATTGTACATCAATGTGCTTAGTCTTTGAATGATAAGCATGGTTCTTTGCCAGAAATATTGTGCTTTGACTATTGCAACTCACCTTCATAACTCTCTACTCAAACCCAATTCCTGCACATATCCTTTGCAGCCATACCGCTTCTTTGCTTCCATGAGTGGCTGCCATGTATTAAGCTTCTTTTGTTGACAAGGCTATGACTGTTTGTCACTTACTCATTCATCTTCTTTCTCCACCAAACATCTTGAAGACATATCCAATGGTCGACCTCCATTGATCCAGATCTCCATCCCAGTCATTGTCAACAAAGCCATGAACATTTAACTTATCACTGTCACCTCTAAGTCTTCCTTGGTAGCATATAGCATAGTCCTCCGCGCGACAAAAATACCTGAATACTCTCTTGAAAATAGTCTAGTGTTCCTTTCCAGGTTTCGACATGTACCTACTCAACACTCCCACTACATGGGCAATGTTTGGTCGAGTGCATGCCATCACATACATTATACTACCAACAAAAATTGCATAGGGAACACATGCCATGTCCTCTATTTCTTCTTGTGTCTTTAGACATTGTTCAACAATTAGCCTTGCTCCCACAGGAATTGGCACCTTCACTGGTTTGCAATCCTGCATTTTGAACAATTTCATAATTGTTTCAATATATATTGTTTGATTCAACCAGAGATTTCTAGTGGCTCGATCTCTCTTAATATCCATTCCCATAATGAAGTTAGTTGCACCAAGATCCTTCATGTCAAACTTGGAGGATAGATGCTTCTGCACCTCCTTTATTGAGTCCATGTTGTTTCCAATCAACAACATGTCATCGACATACAAAACTACATATATGAAATGCCCACCTTCTTCCTTGGAATATATACAATGATCAACTTTTCTTCTCTCAAATCCAAAACTAAGGATGTATGTGTCAAACTTTTGGTACCACATCCTTGGCGATTACTTTAGACCATAAAGGGATATTTTCAGTTTGCACACCAACTCGTGCTTTCCCTTTACTAAAAATCCTTCAAGTTGTTTCATATATATTTCTTCTTCCAGGTCCCCATGTAGGAAAGTTGTATTCACATCCATCTGTTCTATTTCCAGATCGAATTTTGTAGCCAGAGACATTAGTACTCTAATGGAAGTTAGTTTTGCAACAGGGGAAAACATATCATTGAATTTGACTCCCTCGACTTGGGAATAACCTTTCGCTACCAATCGAACTTTGAACTTCTCGACTTGTCCTGCAACATTCATCTTCTTCTTGAGTACCCATTTTCTATCGACAAGATTTATTCCACTAGGTAACTTGACTAAATACCATGTCTCATTATTGTGCAAGGATTCCATCTCTTCGACCACGACGTCCTTCCAGAGTTTACCCTCTGCTGAGTCAACTACCTCACCTACTGACTTGGGCTCATCGTCAATGGAAATTATCACGAATGCGGAAGGGAAGTCGAGTGGACTATACCTTTCGACTGGTTTCCTTTTTCTTTCTGGCCTCCTTACCATCGAATTTTGTTGTTCCACCTCTTCCTCAAATTCAGTCGACTCATCTGAATCATCTTCTTCATTCCTTAGTTCAAACTGCATCGTATCAGGATTATTCTTGGTCTGAACAACTTCCTCAGGTGTAGACTACCTTCAACTTCTCTGAAGACCACATCTCAACTGTACACTTCTCTCCTTGATACAATATCCCAAAGCTTATATCCTTTCATTCCTTCTTTATATCCAATGAAAATAAATTTTACTGCCTCCTTGTCCATCTTGCTCCTCTTTTCCTTGGAAACATGCACAAATGCATCACATCCAAATACTTTGAGATGTGCAACTGAAGGCTTCTTACCAGACCATACCTCATGTGGAGTCATGTCGACTAGCGCCGACGAAGGAGACATATTCACCAGATATCTTGCAGTGTCGACTGCCTCCGCCCAGAATTCTTGTGAGAGCCCAACACCACTGAGCATGGTCCTTTCCTTATCCATAATTTTTGTTTTCATTCTCTTGGAAAATCCATTTTTTTGTGGGGTATATGGTGTGGTATTTTGTCATACTATGCCACACTGCTTACAAAACTGATCAAATTCTTTTCCATGAAATTCACCACCATTGTCAGTTCTCATCAATTTAATCATTTCTCTATCTAGTTTTCCACAAGAGATTTAAACTCCTTAAATCTATCAAAAACCTATGATTTCTTCCTTAGGAAATATATCCATGTCTTCCTGGAAAAATCATCTATGAAGGAGACATAATACAAGGATCCACCAAGTGAAGGAACTGTAACCGAGCCAAACACATCATTATGAACCAGTTCTAGAATCTCATTTTCCCTTTTCGCTCCAGATGGGAACCTCACCCGACTTTGTTTTCCATATATGCAATGTTCACAAAATTCGACCTCTAAACCACATTCATGAAGCCCTTCAACTATACCTTTGTTGTGCATAACTTGAAGTCCTTTTTCTCCAATGTGTTCCATCCTCTTGTGCCATAGCCTGGTCAGGTCGTTTTTATCATGTCCTGTCTAGTCAGTTTTCACTGACTTATCTCAAGTCGAGTCAAGTTGAGTTTTAGTCGAGTTGATTTCAGGAGAAACGCTGTTGTTGCATCCAGTCGAGTCGACATTCCCTAACAATTTGTATAGGGCCAATCGAAACTCCTTTCATTAAGACCATCACACCTCTGATCATCTTGCACGAATCCTTCTAAAATAAAGTATGCACACCTGCGTCACTCATCTTGCTAACATATATCAGTTTTCTTCCAAACCTGGAATGTGTAGCACACTTGGAAGGGTTATTTTCCTCCCATCTTGCAGTATCAATCGAACTCTCCCTCGTCCGACAATTTTGGTTTTCGATTTGTCCCCCAAGAGCACATCACGTCCATCATATCATTCATACTCGCATAACCATTCTTTATGTGGTGTCATATGATAGGATTCTCCTGATTCGATCAGCCAAACATCTTGATACGACTGTGCACTGGTCGACGCCAAATACACATCACCTCCCTTATCCGGGGTAATCTTTCTCTCAGTTGACTTCTTCTTGTCGGATCTATCACTGACTTATGTTGCCTTCGACTTACATTCCTTTTTATAATTCCCATATTTACCACATTTTCAACATCTTCACTTCGACTGAACCGGGGATTTAGATCTATCCTTCAAATTGAAATTTCTATCGAAGAATCTTCCTTTATGTTTGTCTATTGGTCGACCTCTCACTACTAGAGCATCTTTGGTCGATCCTTCCATGTTCTTCCTTCTCTTTTCTTTCGACAACATAGAAGCAACCATGTCCTCTAGTGCTAGTGTGGGTGTATTACTCGCAATAGCCACGACTAAGGTACCACAAGAGTCTGGAAAAGAATATAATAAGCTGACACACTTCTCCTCCTCAGTAATATTAATATCCATAGATGATAAATGGCTTAACATGGTATTAAATGCATTTAAATGCTCAGTCACTAAACTTCCATCACTCATTCTCAAAAGATACAGTTTCTTTCTGAGAAACAACTTATTTACCAGATATTTCTCCTGGTATAAGCTTCCCATCTTGTCCCACAGTTTCTTGGTTGAATCTTCACCTAATACATTCAACAACATTGAATTTGCAAGACAAAGTCGAATCATACTTCTTTCTCTTCCTTTGAGTTTCTCCCATTCTTCCGTCGACATATCTGTTGATTGGGTACTTGGACAGACTGTTTTCCATTGTTCTCGATCTACAAGAAGATCTTCCATTTTAAGCTTCCAAAGGTCAAAATTCTGGCTATTGACTATTCTTGAACTGCTCACCATTCTTTACCATAATCTTTAACACAATTTATGACTTACAACTCTTATTGTACCTAGGGTTTAGTTCTCAGATTCAATATTGGTAAATCAAGATCTGATACACTCATCAAAGAATAACACCACTTTGATACCACTTGTGAGAAAATCTTTGATACCACTTGTCAGGAAATAAGAAACACTTCCACACTAATA
The DNA here is from genome assembly GCA_009831015.1 of Picea engelmannii. Classification (NCBI taxonomy): domain Eukaryota; kingdom Viridiplantae; phylum Streptophyta; class Pinopsida; order Pinales; family Pinaceae; genus Picea; species Picea engelmannii. The sequence goes on from ML780460.1 coordinate 686,516, forward strand.
CTAGCAGAAGAGAAGAAGAATTTAATCAAGAACGTAAATGACAAAGCAATCACACAATGCAAAGAGATTTTACCCTAGAAACCCAAACCAGGAAAACCAACATTCCTTGAGCATTTTGATCTCTTGTTGTCTTATTCAATCTGAATAAAATGTTACATGTCTAACCTTGGTCCACACCTAAGACACAATCAACATCATACCCTCTTGCATGCGCAAGAACAACCCTGTAGCCAATCCGACTTACATCTACATGACCAACAACCTATGATTTACTCATGCATTAACCTTTACGCCCTTACAACATGCCTCTATATAGGCTTTACAATAGGAAACACCCTAAATATTGGCACCCAAAAACAGTTACAGATCCATGGATATCATTGGCTACAAATCCTGCAAATCCCGAGATTCTGTTATAGTCGACTCCAAGTCGGATTACCAGTTGACTACCAATCAACCTTCATTCGGTCGTCTCATGCCCGCACTTCGACCTCCCATTGGTTGAATTGTTTTCAATATCTTTGACTTCAACTTTTCTCGGTCGACTACCTTGACCTTTGACTTGCTGTTGATCCACCAGTCGGCCTTCATTTGGTCTCTAGTCGGTCGTCTCATGCACGTGTTGGACAACTGAGAGGGGGGGGTTGAATCAGTTGTTACCGTGCTTAAACAATTATGCTTCTTTTAAAATCTTTACAAGGCACTCAATGATGATCACAATAATGTAGGGAAATAAACAATGGCACATTTAGCATCAGTCACATATATGAGAAACACAGAGACAGATATTTCCCGAGGAAACCCATACAGGGTAAAAACCTCTTTTTCTTTATATGATAAGTAATAGTTACAGTCTTTACATTATCATACATATGAGAACCAACTCATAATGAGGCTACAACCTCAGTTTTGCAAGCTGCTACTTGTTGAGAGCACCAACTCTCTGTATTCTCTAGCACCCACTAGAAGGAAGCACCAACTCCCTGGTTTCTCTAGCACCAACTAGAAAGAAGCACCAACTCCCTGGTTTCTCTAGCACCAACTAGAAGGAAGTACCAACTCCATTGTTTCTCTAGCACCAACTATAAGGAAGCACCAACTCCCTGAGTGTTTCCAACACCAACTGGATGGAAGCACCAACTTCCAATCATACAGGCACCAACCTATATAACAGAGAACAAGAGTTCTCCCTTGCACCACCCTGACACCCTGGTTTCTCTGGCTGCAACCAGATGGAAGCTACAAATCCCTGTGTTCAAGCACCCACTTGAACCTATGAGGACAACAGTCCTCCCTAGCACCTCCCTATCACCCTGGATAATCAATATGAATTACTTAAACTTATTACAGTGATATAATGTTCAACAACAACTTACCAGTCTCATCACTGTTCTGCAAGATTTCGCTGCTCTGTCTGCCTCACTGTCGTCCTGCCTGCATACCTTGCACTTTCTGTTCTTCTATCTTTTGTACTCTGTGTGCCATTCCTCTTCAATGCACCTTTTGTCTTCTGTGCATTTTAGCTGCTGCACTCCACCTCCTTCTTTACACCTCCATCACTCACAACAACAACAACAACAACCACAACAACTCCAACAGCAACAACAACCCCATCTCTTCTCTGTACCATGTACTTATAGTTGTTGTGCACCTTGTGCATGCAATATGTGCAATGCCTCTTCATCCTCACACCACGTCGATCTCCTCCACATCTCGAGTGCTCTGCATGATTATCGCAACTCTTCAGCTTCTCTGGTGGTTCCCACCACGCGTCCAACATCACTGGGTGTTCTACTAAGATTCCTCAGCCTCTCTGGCAGTTGAGACTCCTCGTCTTCTCTGGCACAGTTGAGCTTATCTTTTTTGTTTTAGTTACATAATTCAACACTCATCCATCTGTCAATCCCCTCTAAGAATAGTCTTCATTCACAGGAAGAAGCCTGGAGACATCTTCAGCTCCTTTGGCGATTCAACCCATGTGTCTATCCTCACTAGGTGTTATGCCAAGATTCCTTTTTCTCTCTGGCAGTTGAGACTCTTCATCTTCTCTGTTACAGTCGAGCTCACCCTCTCTGTTTCAGCTACAGGCTCCAACCCTCTTCCAGCTGTCAATCGCCCCTATGACCAATCTTCATCCCATTGAAAGATTCCCAGAGACTCTTCAACTCCTCTGGCAAAAACCATCAATGGTTTCTAGAAGTTACACTGTGAGGAGAAAGATTAGCCCTCTGATTATGCTCAGATTCACCTGCACCATTGGATTAACTCTGAAGGATATTGTCGTTATTTATCCATTTCACGCTTTCGCAATTCGAAGATTCTACGATGAGACATCTTGACTCTCCATGTCACGAGCTCTGAAATAGAGCTTAGCTACATGATAACTCTCCCCTTAATCCTTCAATAATGTGACCTTGGTTGTGACCACAGGCCTAATAAAAAAGGTATTTCGTAATTTCGTATTTCACATTTTCTCACGTGAGTCTCCTTGAATCCTTATTTCACGAACCTCGAAAAGGAGCTTGGATGCTCTAGCTCCCTCCTCTACGTGACCACAGGAGGTGACCACCGGTTATAGCAACATTTCACCTTTTCGGTATTTCGGCATTCGTACCAGACGCGATCCCTGAAATTCCGAGGTGGAGCATATCTGCACTAGGTCCTTCCTCCACGTGACCACATGCGGTGACCACTGTCTGTGCTAAAAGGTGCTACAAACTTATGATCTTCATCGACCCTGATCGATGGTCCATGATCTCGATGAATCAATGGTCCTAATCTTTTCACGATCTCACATCTCGTTGTTCCTTAGATGGAGGTTCTCGTCACTCCAAGTTGCGATAGGCGAAACTCCAAGATGGAGCTCAGATCAACGGTCCATGTTCTTGGTGATCCAACGGTCTTGATCTTTTCACGATCTCACATCTTGCTATTCCTTAGATGGAGGTTCTCGTCACTCCAAGTCGCAATAGGCAAAACTCCGAGATGGAGCTCAGATCAACGGTCCATGTTCTTGGTGATCCGACGGTCCTGATCTTTTCTCGATCTTGCATCTTGCTATTACTTAGATGGAGATTCTCATCACTCCAAGTCATGATAGCAAAGACTTCGAGATGGAGCCTGATCAACGGTCCAGATCAAACCTTGATCTGACGGTTAAAATTGTTTCACGATTTCACATATCACAAATTTGAAAGGTTAGGGAAACCCGTTCCTTTGACTTTCCAGTCAGCGACATGACGATCTTTCACCACGTGTCCTATGGAACCAACAGTCCAGATCTTGTCATGATTTCGACACTTCACAGACCTTCTTTATGCCTGATCAACGATCCACAATTCTTGGTGATCTAACGATCCAAATATTTTCGTGAATTCGCATATCATGAGTTTGAACCTCTTTCCTTTGAATTTCACGACCTACGAAACTCCGAAATGGAGTCTTTGTGGTGCTCTGATCTTTCGCCATGTGTCCTCTTGATCCAACGATCCACGACTATCCTCGATGGGCGACCAAGATTCCTTCATAGTTTTGGAGAGTTGGATGACTCTTGGACTTATTCGCCTTGTAGCTTCACCATATCTAACGGCTATTGATCCTTCGTAGATACCCCAGATCCTATAGCCTAGATCTTCTTGTGATTTTTCCACTTCGCGATGGTTCTCCCTGATCCAACGATGGTCAGATCTTACGCTCAGATTTGACGCCTAAGATATGTCCTCCTCTTCTGTGCGTTCTTCTTGTCTGAATTCATATCTGACGGTCATTGGGGATTCGGGATGGGATCCAACGATCACTGACACTTCTCCTCCTGAGCTTACGCATCCTCCTTACTTGGAATAACTTCTAAGTGTCAAGGACCTCGACCTTTTCTCTGCCTAAGATCCTGAGTACATTATCTCTCTTGAGCTTTGGCAATGAGTTAACCTCATCCCTGGTGCACACCTACACACTACGTTCGACTCTGTGCTAATTCCTCCTGAGCTTACTTTGTTCCTGTTTTTCCATCGATGCACACTCTGATCCTGCCATCAATGACAAGCTCACTTTTCCTGTTAAACCTGCCAACAATCCATTACACTATCTCTTCTGAACTTATCGAGCTTGCTCTGCAGCGTCTTCCTAAAATGCTTCTGATACTTCTTCTTGTACTCATGCCATCTTTGTTGTTGTACTTGCCATCAATGAAAAGCATATGCTGTCTGTTAAACATTTACCAACAACCCTCACTTCAACCTCCTATTGGTTTAATTGTTGTCAATATCTTTGAATTCGATTTTTCTCGCTCGACTACCTCAACCTTTGACTTTCCGTCGATCCACCTTAACCTTGACTGTTGTCGATTCACCTTGACCTTCAACTATCGATCGATCTATCTTGACTATACTTTCACTGTAAATAATATAAAAACCCAATAGGATTATCCTAGAGACTGACAAGGAATAAAAACTTCGATGATGATGAGATGTTGGGGTTAACGACAACCATCGATCGATGATCCATCGGGATATAATCATGACCATAGATCAGATGTGGACCCTACTGGTTTCCTTAATAAAAGGCAGGGAGACAAGTGTTAATCCACATGCTAGTTAGGATCGTTAACACAACCAGATTTGTAGGATGCTTGGCCCAAGGACAATTGAATTTGTTGCAGTCCCCATATGGGATCGTTTTCATAATTTTAGATATTGGAGTTTTTGAGGCTCTGTGGGAGTAAATTTCTAACGATGACGATGAGGGGTTGTTAAGCCCTAATATTGGCTCATTACCCCTTAATTGGGGCATATTAGATTAGTAATGCTATTTTATTTATGTCGGCTTTAGGCCATTACTTGTAATTTATATTAGTAATGTTATTTTAATTATGTCGGCTTTAGGACATTATTTGTAATTATACGTCCTAGTCTCCTATATATACCAAGGAGACATTTTCATTTTGAATCATCTTGTACTTGAACATTTAAGTGGGGTAAAAGGAGGTTGCCCCCTCGAAGAGGCTTATTATCTGATATTATCTCTTTTTCAAGGCATTGAGTACTTTTCCTGAGGTTTTTATATGCTATATTGATGTTTGGTTCTTAACATATGGTATCAGAGCTCAAGGTCTTGGGGTTTCGCTGCTACATCTGAGACACCGTGGAATTTTCGCTATAGCTTTTTTTCTAAAACGTTTCAGAAGGAACATTTTGGAGGATATTTAGAAGACAGATCAAGGTACATTGGGTTCAAAATTCATCCCCTGAGGCCTTATACTTTCGGAGATACAACCTGTACAAGATAGGGTTCTGGAATCATCCTGAAATGAGTCATTGCGAAATTTTTGCTATAACAATTTTTCTGTAACGTTTCAGACCCTGAAATTTGGAGGCCATTTACAGAAATTGCTAATGCATCTGTGGTAAAAAGCTAAGCTTCTGGTTCATCTTAAATTTGTAGATACACCCTGTGTAATATAAGGTATCTGACTAGTCCTATTGACTAGTCTCAAGAAGGTGTTCCAAGTAAAACAATCATAACTTCTTCCTAGAGTATCCAAATTGTGTGGGACTGGTTGCATTGGATCGTGGACAGTCTGTAGTAATTTGGGTGCGAGTTTCAGAATTTTATATCAATTATTTTGTGCGAGGCACACTATACAAGGGAGATCTCCTAGAAAGGCAAAAAATCGGCAAGTTGTGGGGAAGCTACCGTAAATTCCACTTGGCACATCCAATTTTGATCATACCTATGGCATTGCAAAGAAGAAATATCAGAGAAATACATAAGAGAAAGTTTCATAGCCAGAAGGGCCAAAAATTTGGAGATACAACAGAAGAAATATTGTCTAGCAGAACCACCTCAAAATCAAGGTTCAAAAGTGATACTTGGCCAACATGCCACCCAAAAAGGGAAATTCTACACCAAATAAGCCTCCAGAAAATCCTACTTGGACTCTTGATGAA
>ML780460.1:709015-740242 GCA_009831015.1 Picea engelmannii
TGTAGCAATAACATCAATTCCTGTCTCAGTTTGTATTAGAAATCCATAGCCTGGTTCTCCCACAAGTGAGGATGCTCCTTATTACAAAAAATAATAAGTATTTAAAGACCTTCCACAGGGTAAAACATCCCCATGGAAGTTATCAAAACTGTTTACATAAAATCTGGGAAGATATCCCAAGTCCGACTAAACTAGGAACCTAAAATAAAATTAAAACACACAAATATCTCCTAGACTGTCCAGCATGCCCAATGCAATTTGGATGTACCTGAAAAGGGTCAAAATGAACAAGTTAGGAGGATATTTTGTTAAAGAAAATGATAAAAATCTAATTCTATAGACTAGCTATAGAATCTTGCGATTCTGTAGTTGGTCTAAATCAGACACAGAATTAGCATTAAAATCAATTCAAAATCTTTAAATAATTAAATTCAACTATTAACAAGTATCTGATAGCTATTTGAAAGACAAACGAATCATTCAAATCGAGATTGTTATACTAATTCGAGATCAAAAAAAAAAAAAAATCAAATGACTACAGAGATGCATACACTCTGTTTCATTTGTTGCCACAAAGTCGGGTGAACAGAATCGTAATGAACAGTAATGAAATCATTTCATATCAAATTGAAATCGATACAATTAAAACAAATCATAGGCAATTGTTATGCTGCCTCATCAACAGGAAACACGATCGAATCCAAACAAGATCGTTTTCAAATCGACATAACTGTATTGACATAACAAACGATCCATGCCATGAGAGAATTAAATCAAAACTGGCGCGTAAATCAACTCAAATGAAATCATAATAGGATCAATCAGTTGATAACAGGGTTCGTAAGAGTTGATCGATCGTTTGTTATTGCAAATTGGGGTAGACAAAATCATTCACGAAATCATTTCTCGAGCTCATTAAGTCGATCTGAATTAACAAACTCGTTTGAAAATTAAAATTAACAGAGTTGCAATCAAGTCTATTTTTTATACGAATACAACTCATAAAATTGATCATACTAACTAAAGATACACAACAAATCCAATCAAGCGAATCGAACAACTGGGGTTTAACATAGTCGTCATGAATCAAACCGTTCCACAATTTGGGCGTAAATATCATTTGCACAGGCTTAAATGAGAATATTGTTTTCATGAAAAACAGAGTTGTTCTTTCCAAATAGGAGCCAAACAGAGTTGTATTCCTGTTTTAGAAGATTACATGACACATTATATTAAAAGATCATAACAACCAAACTCACGAAATCGTTTCAAAAATCAAATCATCAAAATCCAATTAGGGTCGATGTGATCCGACTACAATGAAATCATACCAAATCAAAATATGATCGTGCTCTAAATTTAGCATGAAAACCTCTTGTTCGAGTTGGATACAAACAAATTCAATTGAAAGAAAACCATCGATTTCGTTAACTCAATAGACAAACAAATCAAATTCAATGAAAATCTATCAGTGGCTAAGCTAGGCATGAGCAAATCGTATATCCAAATCAAAACTTCATTTATTTTTAGCAAAGCGAAAACAATGTACAGGATGAACAACATTATGACAGAGCCATTTCGAATGATAGACAGAGCTATTTGAAAACCAAACTCACATCATTATATTAATCCTATCAATTCACAAAATGAAAATGATATTGAAATTCATACCTGTATGACGAGTAGACAACTTGATCATGACATTTTGGAATTGACAACGGCTGTAGCCAATTCAACATTTCGAAAAATGATGGAACCAGTGGTTCTCTACTTGCTATTAGTTGCTTGAATCTTGTCTCTTTGGCTGGTCAACACTGCAACTTGGTTTTCCAACAATTTGATTTTCGATTGAAGTAAAGGAATGTCTAAATAGTATCGTTCCAACCACATATCACATTGGTCACATGACGACTGTCCGGGCTTCGAAAATGCAGGTGGGGGTTTGGTTAAATTTCCAAGGGTTTCGTTAGGTAGTTCGATCCCTGGGTAACTGGGATTGTTCCTTAGGCAAGGGGGAAGATTCGAAACGAAGTCATAAGGTGGCTCAGAGCACAGACCCTGTGAGTAAGGGTACTCACTAGCTAGGAAGCGTTCTATGTCAGAGTCTGAATCCTCACTAAGGACTATGGGCTTATGCTCAACACTAGGTTTAGGCTTATTCCTAGCCATTATCGAGATAAGCTGAGCATTCTTTTTACCTTTGCCATCAACAGTAGGGTTACCTCTAACCTTTTTGCTCACATGATTTTTTATAGCCTCAACCTTCTCAGTTATAGCGTCGGGTAAGTCAACATCAGGGTCGACCGAGGGTTTAGGAGAAGGTAGTAGGACATGGAAGGGCACGAGTGGCCCGACCTTAGCTTCATTAATCACAGGCTTGTCAATTTGGACAGGGTATGTATCATCAAAACCATTTCGAGCGATGAAATCTCACCAGCTATCACCATGGAGACTTAAGTGATGAACAATGATAAGCCTGATTAGGCCATGGTGGAACAGGCTACTATCAGCCTTCTCCCTTTTAAACCTTTTTGACATTTTGTAAAGGTTGTGCTGGAAGTAGAAAGGCATATTCAATGGATACCCTATAAAATTCATTGACAAACGCAAGTGGTAGAGAAAAACGAGTCCATATCAACCCTCACAAGTCATGAATTGTTTAACCACTATCAGAAGATCATGCCATCGTGGTTTAAGCATGGAAATGGGCATACCTTTGTCACAGGATGTGACCTTTCGCGAGACGAACAGTAGTGGCCATGGCACCTTTTCCACTTTTGAATTTTTAAACCAACGCTGGATCATGGCTGCTAACCCGGTGGCAGAGCTAATGAACTCTTCACTGATTTCCAACTGAACGTCACCCACCTTGGCTCTACAACCATCAAAAGTCAGGGCGAACTGTTGTGCAACAAATAAATTAAAACCCTCAAACCTCTGCACAAAGGTGACCCAACCGCTATCCTCTAAGTCTTTCTGGGCATTGTCGAACAGTAGTAAGGCTTGGCTATCGTTCGGCTCAATTCGCACCACCGGTGCCATGGAGCCGAGCACATGGTGAACGAGCCAGGGTTTGAATCATAGCATACATAGAAGCAGAGTGCACGAAGGGTTACCCGAGCTAACAGAGGTGAAACAAGGATAAGGGATAGGCATTAATGACATCGTGCAAAGGTGGTGGAGCTATTTTTGCCATGCAGAATAGTCATTGCTAATGGTACAACCGCCGACGCTTATAGCTGGTCAACCCACTATTGTATAGTTTTAACAATTATGTGACTTGCGCGACCAATGAAATCAATGGTAGGTGTATAAACCAAYGCGCGCAATCAAAGTTATGCCATAGTTTGAAACCAATACCAATGTTTTGACTATGTGACATGTGTTGTAACAATTCATATCAAGAGTTTAACCAATGTGCCAATGCGTTTTGAACTAGGTGTCATATCAAATGAAATACATGAAGGGTTTAACCATAACACTTATATATCTTTATGAAACCAATGGTCAAGTAGTTCAAATCAAAGAACATATAAATCCAATTGCCAATGCATCACAAACTCAATGAAACAAAATTACACAATCAATCGAAGAATGAGTACAGATCAAAAGGTCTTGCCAACTGTATAATGATAAGTGAAATGTAAGCGCAATGGGCATATCGACAAGAAGGATAATGACAATTCAATAATGATTTTAATGCGACTACGAAAGACCAAGTTTTCACGCTTACAGTTGTGAAAACAAAAACAAAGGTAAATGTGCAAAAATCGTAAAAATAAAAGTGTCGTTTATTTGAGGATTGCGACGAAAAATTGATGTTTGCAAAACATTGGTGTAGGCAGCTTATAAGACAGTAGGAAAATGTGAATTGGCTGCCAACAGTACCTCTATTAAAAAATTTCTTGGCTTGGTCCACGAAATTTTCTGCCCCTATCCGTTGAGACCAATGGTTGGTCCTCTTGGTTGGATGGGGCTTAGTTGGTCCTCTCCTCCTTCCCCAATGAGCACTAGATTCTGAAATCTCTTTAGCCACACTATCTTCTATCATAATCTAAGAGGAGTGAATGAAAGAAGAAGATGAACCTAAAAGAAGAATGTCCCTACCCCCTTGTGCCTATGACTCCAAGAAAATACTTGCAAATGAAGTTGGCCCCCCTTGGGGGAGGGAGATAGAATCATCGCCGTAAAAAAGGAAGAATTAGGGCTAGGAGAATGACATACCCTCAGAGATCCCGTGGGAGCCATAATTGCTCCTAAAATAGAAATCCCACACCTATGCTTGAAATACCACCACCACTCAAGACACAACCCGATAGTGAAAGGGGAAACCACCAACAAGGACCTAAGAGCCCCATAAAACCACACAGACACCACACTTGCATAGCTAAAAATCATGAATTGGTCCAGATAGGAAAACTAACATAGCAGACTAAGAACCACTACCTTGAAAAGGAAGCTAGGTCGGACCGTTGAGGATCCTGAATCAACCCTATAGAGAGGAGTCCTCGCCTGACCATTCCTTTGCCGCTTAAGAAAACCATCACCACTAGAAGCCATGATCTCCCACTCTTCCTTCATTATGGTTTCCGTATGATTTACCTAGTGCACCATGACATCAAACATAATTTGAAGTATACACTAGAATTAAGAAGGTTCGCTATCCAATTTCGATCTTGACTCCCGTACTCCCACACTGTCTTCATTGCTAGAGTAACCAGTTCACTGGTTGGAGCAAGGGAGTTCATACTCCTCCGTCCCTCTCACATCCTCATGTCTCTACACCTATTGAAGCCACACGTCAACACCTGTCCCATGTACATTATGATACCACAGAATGACGCCCCGACTCACCACGTGTGAGATTAGTGTCCCACTCATTACTACCCCATCTAAGGTACAATCTTTTTTATTTTTATAATAAACTTTATTTTATTATTTTTATTTTTATTTTTATTATTATTGATATTTGTGTTTCCATTTTTACATTTTCTTTGTAAAAGCTATTAATTTTTTTTATAAATAATTTATTTAAATTTCTTAAACAATTTTGTAAAAATTGTGGAGATAACTATTAATATAGATAAAATCGATATCATGTTAATTAGATTAAAAATAATAATTTATCTTCTTATTTTATATAATGATAATAATTTTGAAAATAACAATCTTATAAGTATTAAGATATTAATTTCAATTTCCATTTGAATTGAAAACACAATGTACATAAAATAATTACGGATGGTTGGAAAAGTTATCATGATCTTGATAACAAATATGGAAATATCGAACTTATAAATAAAGATAATAAAAATTTATTTACACAACTTTAGTTGTTTTCATTATTCTCTACACTTATGAAGTTTGGGTTTCAATGTCTCTAATAAGACTTGGAACAAAATTGAGCAAATTTTAAAAGACTTCATACAATATATTTTTAAAATTAACTACAACACTCTTTACCTTTACCTTATTATTTAGATTAAAGTTGGATGCACATCATTGGAGTCTTAAGCTATGATTTGGCATTTAGATTATAAGCAAAAAAATTTCAAGTTGAGAAAATGTAGACTCTTTATTATATCTTCTAGTAAGTGGTGTGGTCACGACACACTTAAAGGAGGTCAGGTTAGAGATTCTAAGTCTTTATTTACTATTAGAAAAGAAACAAAGACAATCAAATTAATAATATGAATATGACAATATATTAAATCTTACCATATGAAGTTTAAATATAAGATTTTGAAATGACCATGAAATCATGAATAAGTGGAAATTGAAATATAACACACATTTTATAAATCCTAATTTTAGTGGTCAAAACGATTTTCTAAGATTTTGAGTTTAAAAAACAACTTCAATATCACTAAAATCAAAACCAATAATTATGATTTCCATAGTGAATTAGTCATTGGACCATCCAAAAAACACATTCTAACTAGTGAATCTATAAAATTCAAGATACAAAAAAAATTAATAATGAATACCATTTCCTTTTAACTTATTTTATTTTAATAATATAAAATACAACTTTAATAAAAATCATAACTTAACTACTCTTCAAAACCTTCTTACTTATAAAAACCACATTCTAATCTTAAAACCTTCTTGCTTACAAAAACCACATTATACTCTTCAAAACTTTCTTGCTTAAAAAATCCACATTGGTCTTGGTACTTTCATTTCCACACAATCATAAAATTTATATTATAAAGAATATTTAATATGATTCCCTTTATTGGTTTAAAATTCTTTATTGGTTCTAAGGGATCGTAAACATTGTCATCATCATTTTAAATATCTCATCCATATTGTGATGTAAAGTGTATCTATCTTCTTTAAATGCAAAGACTCTAAGTAAAATGATTTACTTAAAAAATAATAATTAATGTTTACATTTTTTTTATATTTTAAGTAACATTTTTTCTTTTAATTTATTAGTATTATAAACATATACATTAAATTTAAAAAATTAATTTTTAATTGGTTTTATTTTATTAACATTCTTCTTACATTTATCACAAGTTTATAAGGATTACCAGGATTACCAAAAGGTTATCACAAAATGCACTTAATATTTAAAAAAAAATTAATTAAAATACCTTATCTTCATAAAAATTCATCATAAAAAAATATATATTTTTTTAATTTATAAGAATTACCAAAAGGTTACAACAAAATGCACCTAATATTTAAAAAAAAATTAATTAAAATGCTTTATCTTCATAAAAATCCATATTGCAATTTTTTTTTTTTTTTAATTGCAATGGTTGATATCTTGCATTATAATTTTGACATTTTGGGACCTTAAAAATTTAAGGTAAGAATTGTGAATGGATGAGATTGTAATTTTCATTTGTTGTAATTTTTAATTTTTTTTATTAAAATAAAAAAACTACTTTATTTGGAATTTTATTAGTGAAAATTGTAATTTTTATTTGATAAAGTTGTGATTTTCAATTTTTTATTAAAACCAAAAAATAAATTATTTAAATTTTTATTAGTGAAAATTGTAATTTTTATTTGATAAAGTTGTGATTTTTAATTTTTTATTAAAACCAAAAAATAAATTATAAAATTATAAAAAGACATTTTCATTTGGATTTTTATCCAATAAAATTATGATGGAAGAATAAACCAAAAAAATTGGTTTCAACAATATATCATCCATATAATAATAATAATAATAATAATAATAATACATTTTTATTGGTGTATGCGAGTGGATGAGACGAGGGATTCCCTAGGTTTGATTATTAAAGTCCAAGGAGATAGATATATATCTTACTCTTTTTGGATTTGAACTTATGATCTCCAAGAAAGAAACACATGTTCTTAACCATTAAACCTAGGATTTTAACTCAGGTGGTTGGGTAGTATGTTGTTATCCTCCCCACTCGGGTTCAATTCCCACAAAGTAGACATGTTGACCCCTTGTGATAAAGCTAGAAGGGTAAACACCCCCCTGGATAAAGGGTCCCCTGGATTTGAACATAAACCTTTGGTAATTTCGGTGAATTACCAATTCCTCTAAATCTTACAAAAAAAAAAAAATCTATCATCCAAAAAAATCCTCTCAACAATATATCATCCTCATCCATAAAATAGTAAATTGAAAAATAAGTATAGTCTAATACGTTAACTCTACTTCCCCAGGATAGGGTGTCGTGTCGAGGAGGAAGGACACGCAGAACTGAGCTGGGTAGAGCCATAATTAATGGCCACTAGCTCCCATCTCCTCACCATTAAGATGGGAGTGAGCCTGAGTAGCCTACACCAGCGGACAAAGCCTCTCACGCGAGTGAAGAGGACGACAGATCAGAGCACTAAGAACTTAGCCTTAATGGCCAAGGCTGTCACGGTCACCTTCGTCCTTATCAGTCGCTCAGAGGGATATGTGTTGCATTTGGAAATTGAGAGGCCGAAGGCTGAACCTTCGGAGTGTTGGAGCAGGGACACTCATCCAGTCAACATTCCGGTTATAGCTCTGCTTTTCCACATGTCGAGAGCAAGGGGCCGACCTCGCAGAGGCACGACGTGGTATGCAGCTGACTCTCGAAGGAAGAGGTAGAAGAAGTTCGAAAAAGCGCTAGCGTTGGCATACACTCGTAGAACCAGGAAGCCTGGGAGAACCAGAACGCCTCCCATGGAGTATGTGGAGGAGATTGTTCCGGACAAACCCATCGAGGTGCCTCCAGAACATCTCCTCTTCACTGTCCCAAATAATCGGGATGTCCACACCTGTTTCGTGAACGATGCCACGCCTCAGGCTCCAAGAATGACACACAATCGCCAAGAAGATGACCCAGCAGAGGTGTACACAACCTGCTATGTTGAGGAAGAATTACCGGGCAACACTGGCGAAAAGGAAAATTCAAGAAGCAATGAACTTCCAGGGGACGCGGCACAGCAGAACAGGGTGCAAGTACAACAAGGTGGCAGTGCAATTGAAGACAAGGAGAAGGTTGATGCACAGGACCAACCTCCATTCGTCCACCCGGAGCATCTGAAATTGATTTTTGAAACACGCAACATGGTGGAAGACCAAATCCACAGGGCCATCCGAATCAGTCAACGCCTGGACATGATGTACGCAGCTTACTCCAGCATGTCTCCAAGACGACAATGCCCTGTGTGCGCTCATGCCTACGCGATTCCAGTCGGAATGAGAAAGAACGACAAAGACGACGGGTACACCGGGTAAAAGGATTTGTCAATGATCATAGTTAGAAATTCTATTTTGTTTCAAACCAGAGCTTTAGCTCAGTTAGACTATAGTTATGTTGCTAGTAGTAAATTAGGGAACAAACTTAAACTAATGGCGGCCATGTGTTCTGGTTTCCTTCGGGCAGAGCAGATGACAGCCTGACTATTTTGGTTTGAAAACAAGTGGCATGGAACGACCAGCTGTCTCAGTTTCCTTTTTAGACGGAATAGCTAACGCTGCAAACAATTGTGTAAACCTGCAACTTTAATATAGCAGGGTCCTCCTTTTTACTTAAAATAAAAAATAAAAAAATACGTTAACTCTACTTATCCTTTTAGATCGTGGATAAGCGTTTAGAGAGTCCACTCGTACAGAGTCCCTTCTATTTGAAATTATTTGAATTTCATTGAAACCTCTGATCTCTTCACTTCTGCCATGTTTGGCTCTAACAATACGTCTCGTTTGACTCGAAATTTCATCCAAAACTCAACTACGGTAGCATGGATTGGGCACCTTCATTTTCACGCTCCTCTCCTTTCCATGGCCACCATAATTTTTACAGATTCAGTAATGACAGCCACTCATTCGCCATGAACGCTGATGTTGTAATAATCCATAACAGCACTTGTGTAGCTGCCGCTGTAAAACAACCCAAGCAAATTCCAAACGGAAAATCGCAAGCTAACGCTGTGTCCAGAAAGAGGAGCATATTGCTGCAGCACGCCGTGAAACAACTGGGCATTTCAGAGGGCTCAAATATGTATGTTTCTCTCCTGGGAGCATGTACTGATGTGCAAGCTCTGAAGCAAGTTCATGCTCACATGCTCAAAACTGGGCTGAACCAAACCCTCTATCTACTCAACAAACTCGTGGACATGTATTGCATTTGCGGAAATATGGAGATTGCACGCCTGATATTTGATAGCATACGCGATCGGAATGGTTTTTTATGGAACGTTATCATAAAAGGGTATGCCACTAATGGACCCTGTGATGAAGCCCTTGTTCTGTGCTGTCAAATGCAAGAGGAGGGCTTACAGCCAGACAAGTTTACGTTTCCCTTCTTGCTCAAGGCATGCGCTAGTTTAATAGCTCTGCAAGAGGGCAAGCAGATTCATAGTTGCATTATTAGATATGGGTTGGAGTCGGATGTCTTTGTTGGCACTGCCCTCATAGACTTGTATGCCAAATGTGGGTTAATGGAGTTTGCACGCAAAGTGTTTGACGAAATGCCCGAAAGAAATGTAGTCTCATGGAATGCTCTGATTGCTGGATATGTCCAGAATGGGCTTGCCAGCGATGCTTTGGCAGTTTTTGATCAAATGCAACTGACTGATGTGAAACCCAATGCCACTACCATGGTGAGCATACTCCCGGCTTGTGCGCATTTGGAGGATCTGGAACGGGGTAGGCAAATCCATAATTTTGTAATTCAAAACGGATTTCAGGAAGACGTTTCTGTGGTCAATTCTCTTGTGGCCATGTATTCCAATTGCGGTAGCATTGAGGTTGCCCGGCAATTGTTTGACAAAATGTGTAACAAAACTGTGGTCTCGTGGAATGCACTGATTGCTGGGTATGAACATACGGGATATGCCGGCGAGGCCTTGATATTCTTTCAACAAATGCAACAGGCAGGCATGAAACCCAACCGGGTTACCATGGTGAGTGTGCTCGCGGCGTGTGCCGATCTCGCAGCGCTGCAACAGGGCAAGCGGATGCACGGTTATGTAATTAGACGTGGATTTGAACTGGATATTTTAGTGGGGACAGCTCTTGTAGACATGTATGCTAAGTGCGGGAGTGTGCCAATTGCACGAAGACTATTTGACAAAATGCCTGAAAGAAATGTCATCTCGTGGAATTCGATGATTGCAGGATATGGAATGCATGGATATGGTAAGGATGCTCTTGCAATTTTTGCCCAGATGCAGCGGTCAGGTATGAAGCCAAGTGCAATCACCTTTGTTTGTGTTTTGTTTGCCTGCAGTCATGCAGGCCTTGTGGATGAGGGTCGCCAATACTTTGAGATTATGACTCGGGATTATTACATTACACCAAGTATGGAGCACTATGCATGTATGGTTGATCTTCTTGGCCGTGCTGGGCATCTAGACGAGGCAAAGGAAATTATAGAAAAGATGCCCATCCAACCAAATGCTAATGTGTGGGGAGCTTTACTCAGTGCCTGTAGAATTCATTGCAATATTGAGCTAGGAGAACAAGTAGCGAAACGTCTTTTGGCCTTGGAACCTAAACACGATGGACACTATGTACTGGCATCAAACATCTATGCTGCTGCTTGTAGCTGGGATGATGTAGCAAGGTTGAGAGCAACAATGAAAGAGAAAGGGTTGAGAAAAACACCAGGTTGTAGTTTGATTGAGGTTAATAACAGGGTTTATACATTCTTTGTGGGGGATCAAAGGCATCCTCAATCTGAGGAAATTTATGGGATGCTGGAAATGTTGGATAGGCAAATGAAGGCAGCAGGGTATGTGCCAAACACAAAATTTGTGCTGCATGACGTGGAGGAGGAGGTTAAAGAAGAGATACTCCATAGTCACAGCGAGAAACTGGCCATTGCTTTTGGTTTAATCAGCACAACACCCGGGACCCCTATTCGGATCACTAAAAATCTCCGTGTCTGTGGAGATTGCCATAATGCTACTAAATTCATATCAAAGATTGTCAAACGAGAAATTATTGTGAGAGATGGAAACCGCTTTCACCATTTTAGAGATGGATTTTGCACATGTGGAGATTATTGGTAATGATACCTGAAAAAATTGAAAGATAGATTCGCTTAGTTCCAAATTAATTGTAACAATTGGGTGGGAGAAAGTGGGTGCATATTGGCCTAAACAAACATAAATATTGTATGAAAACAACATATCTTAACCCTGGATCTAGTAAGCCGAATTGTCCGATATTTTCAGAATTCTTCAGTTTTAAGTTTATTCTTACCAATTCAGTTTATTCTTACCAATTCATAATAGATTAAAAGCATAAATATTACATCAGTGTCTTCATTCTTTTTTTTCAGGTTTTTTTTTTCCAAGATCCCTTTTTTCAAGGTTGTGGCCACAAGGAGAAATTTGAGATCAACTCTTTTTTGAATTTTTTTAATGTTACACTCATGTACACAGTTACAAAGTGTTGAAGATCTTCCCTACCCAGGTTGTAGAGCACCTCATTTCTCTGAGTACAATGACTTGAGCTCAAAGATTGTAATAATAATTTAATATCAACATCTTTTTTGAATTTCTTTAATGTTACACTTATGTATACAGGTACAAAGTGTTGAAAATCTGCCCTACCTAGGTTGTAGAGCACCTCACTTCTCTAAGTACAATGACTTGAGCTCAATGGGTGTAACAATAATTTAATATCAACATTTCATTTTTGACATGTTTATATGTTAAGATTGGTTTTGTAATAATTCACCATCCCAATTAATGAGGAAACCCAATAATATCTCTATTGCTATGCGTTATCGCACAAATTGTAGGTTGGGCAAAGTCCGACCCAATCCACAAGAGGATGAGAACTTTGGAAATACCTATCCACTATCACCTTAGATAGGTACTCCCCTCACTTTAGTTAGTGAAGTAGAAATCCTAGACAAGGGGGTATCTTGGGTGACCCTAGGGGGAAATGAGGTGGAACGTGTAGTGATGGAAGGTGATGCCCCTATAGGTCGAAGTAAGGGATGGAAGATGACTTTGGAAATGAGTCTTGTGAATGGAGGATAGTTACCAAAGATTTGAGTACCTGCAGCAAGGTGTTAAACCTGCTCGAGACAAGACAAATGATTGTGATACAAGCCAAGATATCCAATGGACAAGCAAGTGAAGCTTGATGTTCTATATTGCAGCAGTAAATAAGAATATATATCAGCAATGAAATCAATTACTTAATGCAGAAATAACCATCAAAATTATCAATCACTTGTTGGACAACGAAACACTAAATCAGTAGATAACTTTCCAATATTCAAGCACAAACTTTGATGGTAAAAAATGGCTGTTAGATAGTGTTTTCAGAGATTTATTATAGCAGCCTTATGGTTGTAGCAAATATTTTCTACAACAACAAGTTTCAACCACCAAAAATTAGAAGTAAACCACCCAAAAGATGCACAATGACTAGTAGATTATTATGGCAGCTTCTTGCAATTTCTGATAGTTGAAAATCAAGTTAAAGTAAAAATTTCAAAGTGTTTTGCTGTAGACCTAATGGCTGTAGCTTTTAGTTGATTATAACCAAGGAACTACTAGGCCAATCAAGACGCCCTAGTGGCTTTAACAAGCTTAAGACACCAAGAAATGATTCCAACTTAAACAATTTCAATATCTCTCAAAATCACGTGTACCAATGCAAGTAATTTATTTCTCCAATGCAAAATTATATTAATGTCTTTCCAAAATGGGTTATGGAGTCTTCTTGTATTCGGTTAGGTCTACTACTTCTCAAGGGGTGTAATCCCTTTTACTCCCTTGAACAAGTAACCCTAACAAGGTAAATCCAAGAGGGTGTAAGTCTTTTTGCTCCTCCTAGCAACCTTTGCAATAGTTTTTTCAACAAACAACAATGATAAAACTTGGTGGAGGGTATATGCCCTTATATTCCTCCAAGGATCTAGCCAATAACAACCATGCAACAAGAAAGAAGAACTAACAAAATGCAGATTTTTCTTACCAATTCCAAGAGCATCCAAGAAAAAACCCTAGTTACCAAGAACTTTCATCACCATAGAAAGATAAAAGGCCTCAAAGAGCTAGCGCACCACTTCACTCCACAAGACAATGATAAAGAATAGCATAAGAGAGAGAGAGAGAGAGAGAGAGAGAGAGAGAGTGTGTGATATTTCCCAAGAGGGGCGCAAGAGAGAGAGAGAGAGAGAGAGAGAGAGAGAGAGAGAGAGAATGATATTGCCCAAGAGGGGCGCAAATTTCAGCCAAGTAGCTCTTCTCAAGTGAGAGAGTTATGACAAAATGAAAATATTCAAGCCTTTATTTATACTAGGCTTTCAAAAATACTTTGTCCACATAAAATTAGGGTAAACCACAAAATAAGGGGGGCATCCCCTTTTATTTTGCCCCTTTACAAAGTAATTTGATTTTAACTTTAAAAAATGCACAAAAGAAACCCTAAGTGTGATGTCAACCTCTACTAGGGTGAAGTCTTGGCACTTTAACAAGTCGTTGAGCAAGAGAGAGGACGTCGTTGGGCCTCCTAAGACCTCCCTTTCATGCACTTGGCCTCTCTTCAAAGTGCAAGGGATCCTCCTCATCCAAACGTGCCAAGTGTCTATCAAATATCACATCACCACCAAAAACCTTGGCCTTTGGATGACGTCAAGCCTTCCAAGATGACGTCTTAGCCTCCAAACGCAAGTCGTTGGGATTGTAAGGGCCGGGTGAGGTCCTCCAAGGTGTCTTCTTTTGCCTCCAAAGGCAACGTTCATCTTTTGTCTTGCCCCAAGGTTTGGGCTATGGAATCCAACCGGTGGGCTTCTTGCCCCAATGAAGGCTTAGGCTGGGCTTGTTCCTTCAAAGCGTTCATCAACAAGGTCTTGCAAAGATAAACAAGTGTGCCCTCCAAGGATCTCAAGTCAAAGCATCATGGCAAGTAAAATCACATTTAATACAAGAGTGATCTAAACATGTGCATAAAAAACTACCTTATCAAATTAAACAAGTGCTCAAAGACCACAACAATTTGTCAAGTTTAGGTATGGGAGGGTTGACAAGGTGACATGTTCGGTGGATCATCCTTGAGTTAAGGAGTGTTTCCTAGGTGGACCCTTTCTAAGTCATGTGGAGAAGAAGAAGTGGATGAGGGGTAAGAATTTTGGGCATGGGGTTTATGACATTCAATGATTCGTATTGTCTCATTTATGGGTGCCTTTGTAGAGGGTGTGTTGCACCTTCATTTTCAATGTATCATTTTTCCAAGCCCATTTATTTTCCATTAATTAATTAAGGTTCAGAACAACTAGGTGCTCCCAATGGGTAACATAAAACTTGGGGGGAAATACCACAATGTCACTTGAAGGGAGAGGTACACAAAGTGCCATAGGGGTAAAGAAAAGCTTGTAACACACTTGTCTAGATCCCTCAACAAGTGGGACACTTTTATATATGTGTATTTGTTTTTGCAGGTCTTTGATCTTTTAGGAGAAGCGTTTCACTGTTCTCAAGACCTTTGTTAGAACATAGATTAAATTTAAAAATAAAAACTCAGAATTTTAGTTAGAATAAACACTTTTAATTTTATATTAGCTTACTTTTTAATTTCTTGCTTAGTTTAGTTTTGATATTTTTAATATAGTATAAATTTTGATTAGTTTTAGATTTTATTTTAATTTTATTATAGTTAAATGTTAGGATTAGTTTATACTTTTTGTTTTATTTTTAGTGTTTAACTTAGGTTTTCATTTTGCATTTAGTCAAATATTCGATTGTATATATCATGCATTAACTTAGGTTTTATTAGTCATATGTTACATAGCTTATTTATATAAATTAGTTTTAATACGACATAGTTTTATATAGGTTATAGTTGTAATATATAAAATAGGTGTTTAAAATATAAGTTTTATAAAGTTTAACTAATAGGAAGTTGTGCTATTGTGTGGCAGTGCGCGTGCGATACAGAGCATCGATCAAAGAGTAATAGTAGCACCAACAACCCATGCACAATAAAGATACATAGAGTTTAACAAAGTTACTACCACGCGTGACATTATTCGGCCAAACCCGCTCGTGCAACGTGTCAAAAGGAGAAGCCACTGCACGTTATACCATACTACTCTTAAAACCATCTTTCAATCGTGCGCTTTATAAAGAAAAAACATTGTTGGAAACCACCATTTTTTGGTAATTAAATAAATTGTTTTTTCCGTAGGATTTTCTTTAATCGATATATTAGTTAGACATTAGATTGAATAAAACAAAACAAAAAGCCCTTTCTTTCCATTTCGTCACGGGTTTTCACCACTGTCACTGTTACGGGAACGAGAAACATTTTCTAGCTAAAACGCCAACCCTGTTACGATTTCCTTTGTTGTCAAAGTCACGAGTAAGTGCTAAGATACTGTGTCCTTTTCCTGATTTTAAAATGTCGAGGCTTACAAAAACAAAACAGTCTGAAACCCTACCCAATGTCAAAATAAGTTTAGATAACAAAGATTCTCAAATTTCGATCCTAAAGTCTCATTTGATCTATTAGAGCTACATAAATTAGCCCCAGCTAGATTTGTGAAGCTAAATGGCCTTTTTAACACATGGAGTTCAACCCTAGCTCGTTTTATCGTCCCACAAGTTTATAATTTTCCCGAACTCATACATTGGTGTGCACATAGATATGTAGCATCTTCTAGAATTTTTGTAACTAAAAAGGGGACTCAGTTATTTAATGTTAGGGCCCAATCTATTTCTTAGATGCCTAGGGTTTCTAATTTTAACGATGGTCAGCTTATTGATGAAGAAACCCTAGCCCTAAATTTTACAGAATTAAATGTTCATGAGCGATAGTCTTTTGTTTGATTTCTGATGAAAGATGATACTGCAACCTTTCATGATCAAGAAATTTATCAAACTAGTGTATTCACCTCAAATGTACATGAAGTGATATGTATGATTTTCTTTGTTCTAGGTTACAATTCTGATGAAATTGTCGATAATGTTATTTTAAGGTTCCTCGGAACAATTTTTCCTTCTTCTACCCAAGTAATGGTCAAGTTTTATATTGCACAGTTGATATCTGATCCCATTCATGATCAACTCAAGAATTTCCCTTTAAACAAAGCCTTTTGTTTCCAATCATACATGGTTTACTTGTTCCTTTTTCAAAGACAAAAAGACTTCCATAGCTTATACCTATAAACTGAAAATGAAGTCGGAGAGCTTGCTTTAGTTATTAACTTGACTCCTATAATCAGGAGTAAGCCTCAAAATGAAGGTTTCTCTCTTTATATAAATTCATTTATGTCTACAGTATATGCACTTTTTCATGAACAAAGGCCACCTAGAATTTCCCCTAAGATTAAAAGGATGTTACATGAATCCTCTAAGACTAAATTAGAAGATTGGTTTATGTTTAAAGATTATACAGAAATAAGATTATATGGTTAATAAGTTAAACCTTTCAAACTTCCAAGTTTCCTAACTATGAGGATATTTGCTTTAGAATTTATAAGACAAAGTCTTAATGTGGATGAGGTTCATTTAATTCCAAGGAAAAAAAATACTAATTTTAAACCCAAAAAGGAGGTTGGGGCTTTCATTGTGTATAGTAGGTTAGCTTTACAAGTGGTGGAAACAATGCTGCAAGGACTGGGATTTGAACAAGGAGAAATTTGGAAATATGATCCTTTAGGGGTCATTAACAATAGAAGGATGGAGCTCGATATTACACCATATCAACACCAAGGTAAACCTGATTTAGAACAGATAAAAAATTTGAATACTTGGGAGGAGGTACATAATCTTCTTCAAGGATAGATACAAAAAGAGGTGCCAATGTCATCAATGCAAGAAGTAGATATTGTCACACCTTTACCATAAGAAAAGACATTGAAGTGGAGTTTCGATCTAGAAGTGCATGACCTGGAAACGAAGGAAGGGGAATCCAACAAAAAATCCAAAGTTGAATTAATCATAGATGATGACCTAAAAAAACAAGCTCAACTTGAAAAAAGAACCTTGGAAAAGGCTAAGAAAGAAGTTGTTTATGCAACAGATACTCTCCCATCAATATTTATGAAGCCACCAGGGGACGGGACAACATATGTTAAACCACAGAGTTTATTTGTCAAATTTGATGATATAAGAAACAAGAATGAAAAAAATAAAGAACTTTGGAGCCAAAAATTGAAGTTGGATCTTCCAGAAACAAGATTTTTATCTAGAATAGATTTTGAAAAAGGAAAGTTGAGTTTGGAAATACTAGAATCATTTGGTCCAAGCATTTATGGACATGACAACTATAAAGCAACCAATTTCTCTCTAAATCTTGATGATATATCCTTACCAGACAAAATGGGTTTTCATAATCATACAGGGGAAATGATCACTAGAGATATTATGAAGACTTCTCTTAGCATGAAAATATTGCAGAGAATGAATAGTTAGCTTAAGCAACAACTCAAGCAAGACCACACGAGCTCAAGAGTGAAACAATTGAAAGTAGAAGATTTAGAGAGAAGAATAGTTAAAATGAGAGATGATCCTACAAATGAAGAACCCGTTCAGAGGATGTTAAATGAAAAATATAATGAAATATCCATTTTAAAGAAGAAATTAAAGATGTCAGATGTGGATCATGTACAAACCCCAGAATTTTTGGTCATCCAAAAGGATAAAGAAAGATTGATTGAAGTTATTGCAAGTTTGAATGAACAAAACAATTCTTTACAACAACAGGTTCAAGTACTCAGACAGGGAATTCCATCATCATCTTCAAATGGAACAATAGCAGGTAGCTCTGAAGATGTAGTCAAGGCTTTAACTGATTTAAATGCCAAAGAAACTAAGATAGAACAACTAAAGAAAACAATTTCAACTTATGAAACTAAAATTAATCTTTTGAGAGACCATATTGGAGAAAAAGAAAGACAACTTAAGAAGTTATAGGGATCAAAAGCAAAGTTACAGGAGGAATATGATACATTAAAGAATAAGTTGTCTGGAAAATCTTATTTAATGGGAGAACGCCATATAGTTTGAGATAAAATTATTGAACACATCAATAAGATGCGGAAACGTTTTATTATTATGGAGGAAGAGGCCAGTTTGGTCAAGAAAGTTGAAATTGATATTACAAAGGCTGAAAAAGATTTGGGAGATAAAACTCAAGCTGCCAATAATATCATCATAAACCTTAACTCTATGACAAAAGAGGAATTAAGTCAAATTGGAGTTAAAGACAAAACATGTACAATAATGGATTTTGAAAAATTTCTTACTAAAAGGAACTTGATTCAATAGGTTCAAAATAAACTTGTTCAACTTCAGAAGAATGTACAATGGTATAAAAATAATTACAAATCGATGGTTGAAATGGGTCTTCCTGAATACTATGGTAAAAAGGGTAATTTGTTGTCCCTACCATAATATCAACCATTTTAAATCTCAGCAAGGGAAAATTCAAGTAAATTCAAAGGAGAAACTCAGGCACTTAAAGGTCAAACAATTGTTGACCTTCTAGAGAAGATTTCTTTCTATTATGGCATTTAAGAAATTTATTTAAAACTTCTCCAACGTATGAAGCTTGGACTAAGCTGGAAAAGGCTTATAGGAGAATGATTTCATGCAAGTATCCTTCGAATCAAGAATGCCAACAATTGCGCAACTTCAATGACCTAGATAACAACTTGGAGAAAAATTAGTGATTTCTTATATGTCCCTAGGATTTTGGGATCCAAATATTTTATTTTTGTAATTCTCATCTAGAATTAGGGAATGGTAACCAATTTGGTTTCATATTTTGTATCTATAAAAGAACATTGAAAGTATGAGAGAACAGACTTTTTTGATCCGAGATGTAATTGAATATTTTTAATAGAAAAGAAGTCTTTTGCAAAAATACATGAGATTATAATTTCCATTTATTTAAATCATGTTCTTTCTATGTGTTGCCTTTCTCTAAGATAATTATTCATGTGTTGTGTTTAAATTGTGAGCCACTGCAATTTAGTATTGCTTCTACTGTGGTGTTATTTATATATTGAACATCTCTTCAGGGGCATTGTTTTCTCTATTATGATGTGAACTGAATAAGACCTATTTATGTGTATGTGTTTTGATCATTTGTTAATATAAGTTCATGATTTGAATACATCTCTTTTATCTCTTCTATTGGAGCTAAAATAAGATTTATCAGATTTGGATACCTTGTTTTGATTTCAATTATATTTTATTATATTCTTCTGTCCATCCTTTGATTATTTCAAAAAATATTTAAGGAAATAAATATTGCCTCTGTGTTTTTTATTATTATACTATTGAAATCTCTTTTATTTCGGATTTAAAAAGCATTACCAAAATCAAACATTATTAAATTTGGATGCTTGGCATTGTTCCGTGAGCCCAGAATAAATCTCAGGAACAACATCATTTTTGGCACCGTTGCCAGGGAACAGAGACACAAAGTTATTTTTCCCTGGGAGTTCAACAAAAATTAGTTTTAGTTCTTGAGGGTGAAAAGGAATGAAACATACATTTAGGCTCATTTATATTGTCACCCAATGAATCAAATATTGTAAAGCTGGATTTCAGAAGAAATAATACCAGACATAACCCAAGTAAGAAGCATACCACACCTATCTCAGATCTTGAAAAATTGCTCAAGCCTAAAGGTTATCTAAGGCAAACTTCTACATCAACAGGTAAGGTTTATCAACCAAAATATTCTCAAGTTAAGGTTAAGGTTTCAACGAAAGAAAGAAGTTTAGTTGATTTTAAAGAAACATATCAAATTAGATCTCCTTCCAATGATGCCTCAACTAGTATTCCATAAGTTAAGTCAGAAAATATAGATATTGAGATCCTTGAAGTAAAATTATACGACTCAAAGGGTGAACATTTTCAAAATACACATTTTTCATCTATAGGCATTTATGACAGTGAGATTAAGGAAGAATCCTTAGTGCCTAATGTCATTTACACTCGAACTATCCTTAGTCTTCTTGAAGTAAGGGTTTCAATCCCTGCAAATCTAGAAGAACATATTTTATACTCAAGTTCCTTTCATATTATTTCCCCCATCTACTCATCAGGTCAAATCTTCATTACAGTCTTTTTATCTCATCTTCAAAACCTATAATGGTTGGTGTAGGAGGTGGAGGCGATGGAGGTGGTGTACAAGTAAATCCACCACCACCTCCCCCGAGGATATTTTCCAAAGTAGCTGCTAGATATGCTCCTTTATCCCTTCTTGCAAATTAACATGATTTTCCTGATAACTATATGAAAAACTTACCTAAATTTATCGGGGAAGTGGATTTAACAACCACTGAACATATGATATTCTTTGATCAATTTGATGAGATAGTTGGTATTGAGTATGAATATGTTTACATGAGATTGTTTGTACAAATTTTTAGGGTCAAGTCAAAACCTGGTTTAGGGGACTTCTTCCAGATTCCATAACAACTTATGATGAATTACAAACTACTTTCTTAAGACAGTGGGGTGAGAAAAAAGATCACCTATATTATTTGACTGAATTTGGTGCTTTAATAAAGAAGCCTTATGAAATAGTTTTTGAATTTATTCAAATATTTAATAAGCTTTACAGTAAGATCCCATCCGAAGTTAAGCCATCCCAACCAACTGCAAAAAATACTTTTGCAGGGGCATTTGACTCTGATTTTGCATTACTTTTGAGGGACAGAAGAGATACAACATTAGCTGGGATGCAATATGATTCTATTGAAATAGAATATAATATGATGGCATCAGGAAAACTAAAAACAAAGGCTGAAGTTGGAATTAGGAAACCTAGAAATTTTAGGGAACAAGGAGGACCTTTAGGTTCAGGAAAATAGTACACAAGATGAAAAAATGGATGAAATGGATAAAATCATTAAATATTTATCTAATAAAGTATCCAGGATGGATATGGAAAGAGTCAAAACTGAACCGTATGTTAGAAATACAAATCAATTCAGGAAGAATGTCAATACTAATCCTCAACTATTATGAAGACTACTCAAGAATAAGGATAAAAAAATTCAAGCTTCTTTCAAAACTGAGAATTTAATACAAGGAGATGAAGTACAAGAATATGATGAATTAGATGAGGAAATGAATTTACTCAGTGATGATGATAGTGAACCTCATCTAACCCAACAAGATTATGAACTATCTTTAGGTTTTGGACAACTACTTGATTAGAGAAATATTAATAACTTTGATTATCCTACCTCACAATACAAAGTTCTCACTGATTCGATGTTACGAGGGAAAAACTCTCTATGGCCAGAGTAAACCACAACAAACATGTATGACTGCAGAAATCAACTCAATTCCAACGTATGCTATATAAACTAATTTGCAAGATAAGAAAGAGGCCTACCTCGATCCAACATTTGATGATGTTCCACCATTGAGCACTTCGACCCAAAGATTTATACCTACAACAAGTTCTCAACAAACAAGCATAGCAAGTATATAGTGATAATATAAAGAGGTTAGCACATTAGATAGCATAATCCATTAATAAACATTACAAACATGCCCATGGATAATAATCATATATTTGCACGATACCAATTGGACAGGAAAGGAGTATTTCTATTAATAAATGATCAGCAGAAGTGACAACATTACAGACTTCTGTGTCGGCATGGTTCGAAACCAAGAAACCAAGTTCCTTCCAACTGGGCCTCCACTACTTCAATCCTCCACCAAAGGAAATCTCATATAAGGGAGGCAATGAGGTTCTCTCAGCAATGGGGGAAGAGCTTAGGGGCTGAAAACTGTGTTCAGACTTGAGGAACAAAGGGATGCAAACTCAATATGAAGTAAT
Source organism: Picea engelmannii (assembly GCA_009831015.1). Taxonomy (NCBI): domain Eukaryota; kingdom Viridiplantae; phylum Streptophyta; class Pinopsida; order Pinales; family Pinaceae; genus Picea; species Picea engelmannii. Next base: position 731,262 of record ML780460.1, read on the forward strand.
TTCTCCAGAGTAACTTTGCTCTTAAAGTTGAATGCTTTCTCCTTTTTCTCCATAGCTCGGAATTGTGATTTTATGGCCTTCAAAATGCAGTTGAAGGGCTGAGTCAGAACGTTTCCAGTATATGGAAGGCCAAAGATTAGAGATCTCCTATCGTGACATGGAAACCCGACTTCATTTTTGTATTTTCTGGCACAAATCCCGATGTACGCGGGCTGTTGTGGAGTAGCCTACGTATACGCATGATGTATAGTAGATAGGGCGCGTATATGTAGATAAATATTTATTTTTAGCTCTAGATTCATCAAAAAGGGATGAAAAGTCTACATAGGGAAATGGAAAAAGGCCCTCTATGCAAGATTGTAATGGTGAGGCAAATCTTTCTATAATATATGCCCCCTAATGTGTGATATCAGAGGAGCATCTGCGATGGCCGAAATAAATTATAAATAAACTAGGAGTGGAGTGGTAGAGAACCAACTGGATGAACTCAATTGCTCATTACATTCTGTACTAACTTTGCATACATGGCTGCCAAGAATACACTGCAGATCCATGTGAAAAATATACCAAACAAGTGTTCGTGGCCATAAAATAGGCAACGTATGAATGCCAAAAGATATTACATGCCAAAAGATGTCATAGTCATGAACAAGGCCCAGTGAAACCAGTCTCAAAACCAATCTGAAGATATCTGTATACCATGGAGTATAATAGGATCTCCTATGATCCCTAAAATCATATAGGTACTGGTCCAATGAAAAGGAAGCAGCAACTTTGGAAAGTCGCGACCACATAGTGATGTCTTCAAGTCTTCTACACTATCCGTCAAGGGTGCAAGTATACATCATGTGAATAAATGAATTGAGGTCGAACACAATGAGACATTGTTTAATTACCGATCATTGAGGTATACCGTTAACAAATGTGAGAAAACCTACCAATAATGAAAGTAGGTATCAAGGAACCTAGTACATTCCTACAAGTGTGAATAAAGGAGTTGATGTCAAACACTTGAGGAATCCATTGATCAGGAGACATTGATGTATTCCCATCTGTCAATGGTGAGAGAGACTACCACTAATGACTGCAAGCCTCAAGGTACTCATAAAATTCTAGGTCCCATATCCAGAATAAATGAGCTGAAGTTGATGGAAGGAGACCCACTAAAAGGAGAGCATTAAGGCATTTCTCATTAGTCAACACGAGGCACAAAGTAGGAGCTTCATAATTTGGTGGCGATTGGATGAAGAACACGTTCACGAACCAACGACCCTGTGCTTCTTTCGCGTGTGCCAAATGAAAGGGGTACACGAAAACGACCCTCTGAATAACAACGAATGATGAAAACTACTGACAAAGGCAAGGAAACTACCAATAAGGATAATGGAATCCAAGACACTGCATGAATCCCAAAGTGTGAATAGATGCCTTGCTGTCAAACACAAGGGAAACCACCTAGTCAACGACCATTGATGAAATATCAACTGTTGGGTTCAAGGTGACCTACCAATGATGAAATTAGGGCCAGGGTGCATGATAAGACCAAAGTATCATGTGATTATGAGACAAACCGAGGGCATGGCCAACATACAAAGTCAATATTTCTAAGGAGTGACCGACACAGGTTGATAGACTTCCTTTGAACAAGAGCATGAGACATATGGTAGACTCCAGGAACATAGACCCAATGATATAACTATCAGATGCAGGAGGCATCGATAATGTTCTCTATGGGGACTGAAAGAGTAACCAGTCGGTAGAGAAAACTCTGTAACGAGATCAACTTCCTAAGGCCATGATAAACCCAAAATTATGATGACGCAAGGACTCAATAACTTTGTGCTCTGTTCAAAGGTGACACAACTGCTGCCAAATATAATATAGTACTTCCTTTCAGCCCGTTTTTTTTTTTTTTTTCATAACATATGAATGCTATGATATAGAGGAGGAAACAAGTGTCACAAGTAAGCAAAACTAGTTCTAGCAGTGGAATGTACCTATGCTCAATGTAAGGAAATGCATGTGGGAGATGGACACTCAGGGTGATGTTTCCTCCAGGGTATAGGGTGTCAAATTGCGAAGGATATAAGCAAGGCTCTGCTTGTTTGAGGATGAAAAAACTGCTTAGGCAACGATTTATAACACAAAGCGAGAACCGGATATAGGCTGAATACTGCAAGCGAGGGCATGAGATGCAATCACAACTTAACGCCAAAAAATGTCCTTTTTATGTATTTTAGTCTACTTGGTGTGAAAAAGGGGTAAACTTGTGCCAAATAGACGTCTTTTCAAATTCAATTTACGAATGTGAAAAAGACAAGTTCACTTGGTGATCTTTTCTATTTTTGGTAACGAGTCAAAAAAGAGCTTAACTAAGACTCATGACCTTTCAAATCCAATTTAACAAGTGTGAAAGGGACAAATCACTCGACAATATTTTCGGTTTTTTTTTAGATGAGTCGGAAAAGAGATTAACTAAGACTCATTTTTGGGAGTCCGTGAGGAATAAGGCCGCATGTGCATGAGTGAGAAATGAGGCTTACCATAAAGTCATGTATCAAGTTATAATGTAATCTCGGTCCTAAGGAAAAAACTCGGCATGGGCACCAAATGACAAAAATGATCTAACTAGGGCACTAATGTTTGGTAAGTCTCTACCATTTATTATCGACACTACTTATAGTAGATGGAAGGTTCTGTGTCACAACAAATGGGTTCGTACCTAAGGCGAAAAAAGCAGTAGTCGAAGGATAATGCAAAAAATGCACGATGGAGTGGATACCTATCCTATATGCTAGGTTATGAAAATATCCACCCGATGATGAACGACCAATTATAACGTTGAAATCCGCAAGAAATCTAGGTCAAAACTACAAAAGCCAACTCAAAACCACTTTGTATTAATCCATTAGTTGAAAAAATGTCATGAAACTATATAAAGTGGGCAAAATAGCTTATAAATAGTAATAAAATAAAAAATTACTGTATCATTTTGATTTTTACCAAAATAGTGCAATTTGGACGAAAATACCTCCAAGATTCAAATGGCGATTGTGGGAGAATCAGGAAATGAAATCACGAACCGTCTGAATCAAGTAACTCTACTTTTCATCCTCTTCAAATTCAGTGGATTACATTTTTGAATTATGTTCCAATTTTTTAGTTTATGAGGGCGTACATTAGGAATTTCGGTGTATGCGGGCTGCCTTTGTTTAGGTCGCATATACGACGAAGTATACACCTCTGTGTGAACCACAGGGTGCGTATATGTGGCCCTATATGCAACTGTATGCAAAGGAGGCCGCGTATAGGTACACGAATGACCAAAAGGAAGGGTTTTAACTCAAATTTGATTTGTGTTTTGCAGGATGGTGCTTGAATGGAGAGAGCGAGAGCATGAGGAGGTAGATGCAGCTGTCGATCAAGACCCGGTGGCTCAAGCGGCTCTAAAAATATGTGGCTTGTACAAAGTTTGGTCTCTCAAAGGAATGAGGGCCCAAGTGAGGTTGTTGGAGATGTTGGTGGGTTACTGGGATCCTGATAGCGAAAGATTTATCCTCAATGGACAACCATTGAGGCTTAAATTAGAGGACATCTACTTATTGACTGGTCTATCACGCTGATGAGAGGTTGTAAATCTCAAGTCACATGGAGAAGGGAGTGGGATGAAGATCGAGGAGTATATCAATGCCCACTATGTAGTGGGGACTCCCAAAGTGGGAAGTCAAATCCCTATCTGGGCAATAAATAACCTCATCCTGAAGATCATCGTTCTTGTACTGACTAGGATTATAGGTTCAACTTCGTTGCACCAGGCATCGAGGCCGCTTATGTTTTACGCAGTAGAGTGTGCGAGACCCACTGTCTATGACTAGTGTACCTCACCGCTGACCAATATGAAAGGTCAGTTGACAGAGTGCAAACAAGGGAGTAAGCGAAACTTTAGGTTTGTCTCTATTCTTTGCAGTTTCTTTTTTGAGCAGGTTCCAGGTTTGGGATCTATAGTAGATATCCTTCCTAGAGGATCGCGTGATCCAGCCATGGCACGGTGGACTGAGGTCATGAGACGAAAAGGGGGAGGTAGGGTGCCAACACCCTACAACAATGATTTTTTATTCTAGTGGCAGAGACAAGTCATTTATCTGGATAAATATCCCTATGCGGGGATTGATTTCAGAGGAGACCCAGACATGCCACTTCCAGCAGGGACCGCCTATGGTGACATAGGTAAAATGTTTTTAAATATTTCATTTTTTTTTGTATTTTTGTATTTAAGGAACAAAAATATTTTTGGATGGTGCTTAAATATTAACTAAACACTTGTGTAATGCAGATGTGGGTTCGCCATGACCAGAGGGATTCCCTCGACATAGATGGAGGAGCCAGGGATATGAGGCAGCGAGAGGAGAAGCAGAGATAGTTTTACAAAACGTGCAGGGTAACCTATCTCGTTTGACACAGAGGATTCCAATGGTTCAGGTAGAGGATCTACCTAAAGCCATGTAGCGATAGTTGGTTGGCGTACCTAGAGCATGGGTACGACTGTTCTAACATCTTGCAAATGCCATGGTTTTCTATCATGACACAGATCCAGTGCCACAGGCGTAGATGTTGTGGGATATGTATATCGACTGTATATGTGTATTGAGGGTTTTAGCCCCAATTTTGTAATATAAACACCATATTTTTGAAATATATATAAAAATGAAACTTTGGATTTACTTATATCTTACAATGTATACATTGATGTGACATTTTTATTGCTTTATTAATGTGAAAAATGCCAATCTAAAACATAATTAGCATAGGCATTGGATACATGATTAGAACTCCTAGGAATGTGATAATATGTAATAAAATCAAATTGTCATTCTAAAAGATGTACCCGTAGGAATCGATAGAGTAAAGAAGGATCATGCACGTGGTAACAACCATTCAAATGACATACTACTAACTAGGAATCCAAACAAACTTCTAAGGATCGAATACTATGTGAGATAGCATCGCGCAAAATCTCTATGATGACGCTATATTCGACCACATTATTCATGGATGGCCCTAGGCATGCGCCACCTAAAGACACCAGCAAACCCTTGGGTGAGTAAATCACCCAAGCGGCGGAAGCCAAGTTTCGTGTATGACGACTGGCTCGGTCTGTGAATCCTAGGTAGATTGAAGACTTCGTTGGCATCTGTCAATAAAGGGAAAACTCGATAAGCAAGCCAAAGACAAACAAAAAGGGAAAAGATATGTATATACACTAAATTTAAATTAGTATACAAAGAGTTTCTCCCAAGCCTAGGGCTCAAGTGTAGTATCTTTTCAAGTAGAGCCCATTTCTGATCTTGACTAACTTATTCCCTTCATAATATTCTAACTCATAGGCTCCTTTTTCTAGAACAAATCACACGATATAAGGATCTTGCCACATGGGTTTAAACTTGCCTTCCCCTAGCGGTTCTTTGGCTTGGTCATATAAGAGGACCAAGTCACCCTCAGTGTACAACTGAGGACAGGAAGACTTATCGTACTAAACCTTGACACGTTTCTTATTCGCCTCAATAGCTGTAAAGGTGTCTCGACGCTACTTGTCAAGACTCTCTAGGTGCACAAGGCATCCCTCTAAATCTAAAGTGTCAGGTAGGAGCTCGACTGCCAACTTGAGAGAAGGGATTTCACATTCAACAGGAAGGATTGACTCCACACCGCACACTAACTGGAAAGGAGAAAAAATGATGGCAATCTTAACTGAGGTTTGGTATGCCCAAAGCGTGGGATATAGCATGATGTGCCAATTGGAATTACTCCGACTGACAATTTTTTGAAAAATAGTCTTGAGAGAATTGTTGACGGCCTCTACTTGTCCATTTTCTTGGGGGTGATAAGGAGATGAATGACCATGCCTAAACCCCAACTTAGATGTTATTTCTACCATCATTTTATTCTGAAAGTGACTTCCATGATCAGTGACAATCTCACTCAGGATACCAAACCGGACGATAATTTGGTTGAACACAAAGAAAGTTGCAGTATTCTAATCAGATTTTGTGGTAGGCATGGCCTTGGCCCACTTATTGAAGTATTCGATGGCCACAATAATGTGTTGATTCCCCCCAGCCGAAGTTGGGTTGCAATCGATGAAATCTACGCCCCACTTGGTGAAGGGACCGACGATAATGACTGGGTGAAGAGGGTCTATATGTGAGCGCATTTTCCAAGTGAACACCTGGCAGGGGTGAAACTTCTTAACCACTTTGATACAATCTTTAAAGATAGTAGGCTAGAAATAACCGGCTCGCAAGATTTTTTGGGCTGTCGCAAGCCCTGATAGGTGACCACCACAAGCTCCTTTGTGGAAATCATTTAGGACTGACTCGGCCTCTTCATGAGTTAAGCCATGACACAAGATATCATCTATTCCTCGGTGATACAAAGTGTCTCCGATGATTGTATACTTTTTGGATTGGTATCTAATACGTCGTCGATCATCTCGCGAGAGATGATGAGTAAACTTCAAGGTTTGAAGATATAAAACAATGTCTCCATACCAGGGGTCGAACGATGGGACAAGGAAAATGTGTTTGTCCGCAAACAAATCAACATGGATAACATCCTCATCTAATTGTGGAAAATCAGATATTAACTTTGCGAAGACTAGTGATTTCTTGGACTTGGCCGAAGTGAAGTCGAGATCAAACTCTTGTAAGATGACAATCCATTTATTATATTTCCCCCCTATGATACACCTAGTAAGGACGTATTCAAATGGATTGACATAGACAACCACTGTAGTCTTGCAAAGTAACATATAGTGACGTAAGCATTGGACTGCATGAATGATAGCCAAAGCTATCTTTTTAACGTGAGAGTAATTAAGATCAGGACCAACTAAATTTTGACTAAGATAGTAGATGACGTGCTCATGGAGCTCATCATCCTCCTGAAATAGAACCATACCAATTGTCTCTTCAGACGCGGCGATATAAAGAAAGTAATCTCTACTGTAATCAGGAGACTTCAGCAGAGGGGCCGATACCAAGGCTTTCTTCAAAGCTTCGAAAGACTCCTGGCTTGCTCATCCCAGATAAAAGGGGTGTCTTTCTTCAAGAGGTGCATGAAATCTTTAGTGATATTGGCATAATTCACTATAAACCGACATAGAAATTTAGCTTTCCCCTGTAAACCTTGAAGTTGTCTAATCATGTGCGGGGGAACCTTAAGAGGATCTACCATGATCCCAGTATCGGAAACTAAAAATCCTAAAAGACGACCAAAATTAACGCAAAAGATGCATTTGTGAGGGTTTAACCAAATTCTATAGTAACGATATCTTTCAAAAACTAGTCGAAGGTGTGTAACATGATCCACTCTCTTGTGAGAGTGAGCAGGAAGATCATCAAGGTAGGCTTCGACTATGTTCTTAAGATCGTGAAAAGCGAAAGTCATGGCACGTTGGAAGGTTGCTCCAGCGTTTTAAAGGCCGAAAGACATTTTCTGATATGCAAAAGTACCCCAAGGACATATAAATCACTAGTACATATTGTAAAAATTTCGACGTTTTATTTGCGGCGTTATGGACAAAATTGTCCATATTGTCGCAAAATAGAGGAAATTTAAAAAAAAAAAATGATGTTGCCCGATAACGTCGGTCTTGCCACATTGACGTCTCTCTTGCCACATTAACGTCTCTCTTGCCACGTTAACGTCACTCTTTCCACGTTTTCCACCGGAGCGTCTCTCTTGCCACGTTTTCCACTGGAACGTCTCTCTTTCCACGTTTGTGAAGATATATGTCACAATTGCGACGTTTTGGAAACTAGGTTTTCCCCTCCAATGGTCACCTTAGTATGTTCACCAAGTCAAAATACCAACAGTCACTTAGGACTTTTTTACGTCGGAATTTGGACGTTACAAAATCTATAAATATTTTGCATTTGACGGATGTTGCGACAAGTTTTCTATAATAACGATGCTTCAAAAAGGGTTTGCGGGTCTTCTCGGTGAACAAAAAATAGATAGTTGTTTCAGTATAAGTCTGTGGGGAAGAATGTCAGAAAACATTAGAGATGAATGGGTTCAGTGTCATTCAGCATGCCATCTTCAAAATATTACTTCTTGATCTTGTTTGCATCATAACTTTTCACCATAATATTGATCATTTCTCATTTAAATATTTCACAAAGTATGTTCTTCTCTAGTCTCTCCAATTCTTCCAATCATTTTTAAAAATATTTTGTTGTCTATATCCTCTATGTTACTTCTATTTACAAGGATAACACCTAGTTTTCTATCGACATTATTGCTTATTTGTCAAAGGTTTTTACATTTATCATTTCTTCCATGTTGTCCTATATTCTGAGAGAATAACATCAAGTCAATTATTGTAGTCTAATCTCTTCAAGTCACATATTTTGTGAGTATGGATGCAAATACCTTGTTCATACTCTTTGTTAGGACATTTTCCCTAGGGTAGTATGGAATACTCTTCTAATCAACAACCTTAAATATCCGATCAACCATTTATAAGTGTTTGAAAAGAAGTGGGCCCCTGGATCAAAAGATGTATGTACTAGACATCCATAGTGACATAATATATTTTCAAACGAGAATTTATAGCTTCTTACACAATTATCAATCCAACAACCTGAACGCCTACTCACTTCGTGAATAGATCTATGCCCATAATTACATATTGAAAGTGTCTTCTTCTTTTCTAGTACAAAAGGTCCAATAAAATAGATTCCCCAATGATCAAAATTTTGCATTAGAGGAATAGGTTTAAGTTTGTGAAAATCCCTTATCTTTGGTTTGTTGCTCACTTTTTGGCACTAGACACACTTATTAACCATTTGAAATAATCCTTAAAGATTTTAGGCCACCATAGTCTTGAACATAGGATTTTTTGGGTTGTCTTAGTAAGAGAGGAATGCCCCCCTACTATGCCAAAATATGCCTTGCTAATCAAATTATTTGTTTCCAGT
>ML780460.1:744368-757037 GCA_009831015.1 Picea engelmannii
AGGGTAGTTAGGCCTCCTCAATAAATGTGCCAAGATGTAATGACCAAGGGAGCATTCCAAGATATGAGTCAGCCAACCTCCTTGAAAGCTCAAACACATGGTAAAAATAGGGCCCCAAAGCTAAGGCACTCCTCATGAATAGATCTCAACCATCGAATGCAAAACACACTTTCCAAGGCATGCAACTTAGGGATATGTGCCCAAGAGTGAGGACACACTATCTCAAGGAGTATCAAGCAATGAGCAATAAAACTTAGGGAAAACCCTTAGTTGATGGGTATCCCTCTCCATGAATGTTCTAAGATTAAAAAAAGAGTCAACCATATATGTAAGACCCTCATCAAGCCCAGTTCTCTATCAATATTCACATGTAATATGCAAGCCTCCAAATATGCAATGGTTCCCCAAGAGGTGATGCTAAATGAAACAAGAAGTATGAAATCCACAACCAATAGCCATCAAGACACACATCCTCCAATCACAACCTGCTTGGGCAGGGTCTTCAAACTAGTACAAGGCCTCATACAATATGAGGGGTAATGATGCAGGAGCATTGCCAACTCATCAAGCGAGCCAACACATCAAGCAGAGATCAGCTAGATAAGCAAACCCAAATTTTTGAAAGTTCTTTGGGATTGTAGCACAAGTCTTTAATGAACCATTTATTAAAGAGTGCCTTTTATATATTGTATCAGAACTTGAGCCATACGCTCTTGTCTAAAGTAGATAGGAGGCATTTAATCTAGTAAATGCAGGTAGATAGGATTTTTTTTCCAGATTATATAGTTTTAGATGAAAGGAGGGAAAACGGATACAGACACCCTCATTGTATCATTGTAACATTATTCAGGAGCAAGAAGAGAAGAGCATGCAGAGAATTGTAGGAAGAACACCCATGTACAGATGTTGAGTTAATAGAAGAAAGTTTTGATTCAAACTCATGGTTGGTGTTGTTTCTCTGTGTATATTGTTTATGTGCTCATGAATGTTTGCTTCTTGTTATGCATTTGTTGTGTATATGCTGTGCATGTGATTTCATGTTTCAAACTGAAGTCTGAATGGGAGAGAGAGTGAGGTTCAATTGTTTCTCTATCTGAGCCAGGAGATTCCTGCAAAGTGTGCAGTTGAATTAATCCTCAAAGAGTGCGTTGATGAAGGCTCAGTAGTTTAACTTTTGTTCTCATTCACCTAGAAGTGGAAGTGGGTTGTTGAAGTTGTACAAGGAGTGCGCAGGCTGAAGAGGAAGGCTCAACTGCAAATCTGAGCAAAAGAAATCAAAGACTGCTGCTGCAGGAGTGCGCAGAGTCGGAAGGATTCAACACTTGGGAGTTGTTGAATGTTGAGCGCAAGGAGTGCGCGCACGTTCCTATGAAGAATCAGAGTGGAAAATCTCAGGAGGTATAGTACCTTCGTGACATCGTTAAAGAAGAGCACAGGAGTTTTGTGCCGAGGAGAGTCCGAACAAGAGGTGTAAGTGCAGGTGTCAGAGGACAAGTTCTGAGAAAGAACATTTAGCCTTCTCAAGAAATCCTCAAGGAGGAGGAATCGACGGTCAGGGTTCGTAGGGGGAGACAGCCAAATCCCGTCAGCCATTAGATCTCGAAAAGTTGCACAGAGTTTAAGCCCTAGATCACATAGGAGGAGTCATCGGGATATCGGCGTCATCGGGTCTTCCTAGGGTAAGAATCAGAGACCTTGAAAGTCCCGAAATCCCGAGAAAGGATCTCAGTCGTTGATCCCGACAGGACACACGTGGCAGGAGATCCGGGCAAGTCGGTGTTTGGAGGCATCGAAGTTTTCGCAGGCCAGGAATTTGCGCAACAGGAAATCATGATATGCGATTTCCCGATCGGATCAGAGCCGCTGATCACAACAGGGACACATGGCGAGAGATCCCGAAGAGTTGTAGTTCATCATTTCAGGGTTTCCGCATATGATGGACTTGTTGCATTAGAAATCGCGATTTTGCGATACCCGATAGAGCGATGAGGGAGCGGTGACATGGAGGAGAGCGTTCACATGTGCATCGGGGATCAGCATATCGGGATTCCTAGTGTCATGAGAATCACTGCAGGAGGAGTCGCAAAACTTCGAAACGCGATAACCGCGCAGTCACAGCGTTGAGTGGAGAATAGGTGTCAATATATCAGAGTTCGGGTATTTGAAGTTCCCGTGCACAGTGACAACGGGAATCGCGATATCCCGATACGCGATTTCCAAATGGGGTTAAGGATCGTAGTGGAAGACAGGTGTCGGAAGGCCAAACCCTTGCAGAGAGTACTAGTGTCGGAAGGCCAAACCCTTGCAGGGAGTCAACGCCAAAAGGTGTCGGAGATCGGGGGATCGGGGATCCTGAGGGCACAGAGTGTATACACTCCATTTTCCCAAAGTTTGAAGCCCCGATACAACGAGTATTGTGGTCACATGGACCGGGAGGCCTAGCAGAGAGTGCCATCGCAGATTGGGAATCGAAGAATCAAGGAGGCAGGTTCTCACAACACCGTAGGTGCCAATTTCTCGACAGTCGAAAGTCCCGATAAGGTGGGATACGATCAGCGTTGACTGAGAACATCGGGAGTCGGGGATCTGTGAGGGGAGCGGCTCGTGACCTCGTAAGTACCGATTTCCTGATGGGAGAATTCCCGATAAGGGCAAGGAACACGTGGTCGAATATTCATCGGGGTTCAGGGATTTGTGAGACCCGAATCTGTGACTTCAGGACTCGCGATCATGTGAGGTCTGATTTCCTGATAAAACAAAGGGAAATCATCGGAAGAGTCTTGTGGGTATTGGAAGTTCCCGATAAGGGATTTGAAGAGCATTTTAGCTCTTTGGGCATTAAGGGAGAAGGTCCTGTGGGAGTAGGCCTACCCTGGGTGGTGTGTTTGCATCAAGTGGTATCAGAGCGAGAAAATCTCTTTTCTTTCTGTAGCAGAGAAGAAAAGAAAATTTCACCATGCCGCCGAGGAGAGAAAGACAATCACCCGATCCAGAGGATAGGGGAAACCAAAGAGGAAGAGGGAGACAAGCACAGAATCCAGAGATGGAGAGGTAGATACGTGATATCCGAGTGAGATTAGAAGATATGGAAGCAATGCAGAGACGCACAGCTAGTGCTGGAGATCTAAGTGACTCTGAAGGCGAAGTTGAAGCCGAACAACCAAGAGAAGTTGCAGCCGAAGATGTAGCCAATGAGCTACTAATTAAAGCTATCACTCAGATGAGTTCGAAGACAAAGATGGATATTCCAACTTATGAAGGGAGTCTGGATGCAGAAGAGCTATTGGATTGGATTCGAGCTCTTGACACCTACTTCGATTATGAGGATATCGAAGAGGATAAGAAGGTCAGGCATGCGGTCACAAAATTGAAGGGACATGCAGCATTATGGTGGGACGAGCTTCAAGAAGATAGACATTCCAAAGGAAAACAAAAGATCAAAAGCTGGGATCGAATGATTGCGAAGATGAAGGCAAATTTCATCCCAAGGGATTATCAAATCACACTGTTCAAGAGAATGCAGAACCTGAGACAGAAGTTGATGACAGTGAAGGAGTATACTGAGGAATTCTATAAGCTGAATATCAGAGCAGGTCATCGGGAGAGAGATGATGAAAAAGTTGCTAGGTATATGAATGGATTAAGATATGATATCCAGGATGAGATGAGTATGACGACCATCAGAACGGTGGAGGATGCGTATCAGATGGCATTGAAAGCCGAAGAGAAGCTAAGCCGTAAGCCAGGACAGGGAGGCCGAGGTAGGAGCCAGCCAAAAGGTAAGTTAGGTTCCCAAGATAGGTTTCAGAAATACAAGGACGACTGGAAGAAACCTCAGACTAGAACAGAAAAAGGTGGAATTTCGCAGCGAGGCCAGCACACTGAACAACAAAGGCAGCAGATAGAATAGAGCAGAGGATACGCTGATAATAACACATTTCCTCGTACCAGAGGTAGAGGAAGAGGCAGAGGTGGAGTCATCACATGCTTCACATGTGGGAAGAATGGACACAAGGTAGTTGAATGTCCAGATAGGAAGAAGGATGGAGGGGAAGCTCACATCGCCGAGGCACAGAGGCGAGATGCTGAAGCAGAAGAAGCAGAAGACGGAAGGTTGTTGATGATGCGTAAGGTTCTCTTAACACCCGAGAAGGAGGTGGAGGACACGGCTCAGAGAAACCGAATTTTCAGAACCACATGCAAGACCAAAGACAGGAAGTGCAAGGTTATTGTGGACAGTGGGAGCACAAACAATCTCGTTTCAACCGAGATGGTGGAGAAATTGGAGTTGGAAACAACTGATCACTCAAGTGCATACAAAGTTTCATGGCTATAGAAGGGACATCAGGTAAGTGTCACTAAAAGTGCTTAGTGGACATCAAGATAGGAGGATACAATGATAAAATACTCTGTGATGTTATTCCTATGGATGTATGTCATTTATTGCTAGGCAGACCATGGCAATATGACAGGAACATAATTCATGATGGGAAGATGAATACATATACTTTAGAGAAGAATGGAAGAAAACATATGCTACTTCCAATTAAAGAAAAAGAAGTAAAACCAGGACCGAGGAATACTGTACTTCTCATGAGTGGGAAGGAACTTCTGGCAGATGTAAAGAAGAAGGAAGATCCAAAATTCTTTGTGGTCAAGAAACCAAAAGTCATTTTGACCAGCATAAGAGTGGATGATTTGCCGGAAGAAATTCAGGAACTACTGGAAGAGTTCGCTAACATTGTGGTAGATGAATTACCTCATTCGTTTCCGCCGATGAGGAGAGTGATCCATCATATAGAATTCATACCAGGAGCCAATTTTCCAAACAAAGTCGCGTACAGGTTGACGCCCCAGGAGAACGAAGAAGTCAAAAGGCAGGTGCAGGAACTGTTGGATAAAGGACTGATCAGGGAAAGTTTAAGCCCATGTGTTGTTCCAACGGTACTAAGTCCAAAGAAATATGGAGGCTGGAGAATGTGCACTGATTCCAGATCCATTAACAAGATAACCATCAGGTATATGTTTCCATTGCCACAGATGGATGACTTGATGGACTATTTAAGTGGAGCCAAATTTTTTTCAAAGGTTGATTTGAAAAGCGAATACCATCAGATTCGCATGAGGGAAGGCGATGAGTGGAAGACAACCTTCAAAACCAATGAAGGGTTGTATGAATGGCTAGTCATGCTGTTTGGCTTGACGAATGCACCGAGTACCTTCATGAGGTTGATGAATGAAGTGCTGAAGGAATTCATTGGTAAGTTTGTCATTGTTTATCTGGATGACATATTGATTTTCAGCAAAACAAAAGAAGAGCATCTGAAGCATTTAGCTGCAGTAATGAAGAAGCTACAACAAGAGAAGCTGTTGATTAACATGAGGAAATCTTCATTTATGAAGACAGAACTCATTTACTTGGGATTTGTCATATCGGTGAATGAATTGAAGATGTATCCAAGTAAGGTGGAGGTAATTAAAAATTGGCCATCACCGAGAAATATTTTCGAGGTGAGAAGTTTTCATGGTTTGGCTAGTTTCTACCGGAAATTCATCAGAAATTTCAGTGGAATTAGCGCAAAAATGATGGATACTGTCAAGAAAAGACATAAATCTTTTCATTGGACTGAAGAGGCAGAGAAGAGCTTCAATCTGTTGAAGTGGAAGATCACCGAACAACTGGTTTTGGTGTTGCTGGATTTTACGAAGGTGTTCCAGGTGAAATGTGATGCAAGTGGCTTTGCCATAGGAGCAGTCTTGAGCCAGGAGGACAGACCAATTGCATATTTCAGCGAGAAGCTGGATGAGGTAAAAGTAAAGTACTCCACGTATGACAAGGAATTTTATGCTATCATACAGTTGTTGAAGAAGTGGAGGCATTACTTGATCCCAAAATAATTTTTTTTGTATAGTGATAATCATGCATTACAGTTTGTGACTCAACAGGAGAAGTTGAATCAGAAACATGCTAAATGGATAGAGTATATGCATAATTTTACATTTGTAATTAAACACATTTCAGGTACTGCTAACAAAGTGGCTGATGCTTTGAGAAGGAAGTGTTTATTGTTGCAGGAGTTCCGAATCAAAACATTGGGTTTTGAAAATCTTAAGGACATGTATGCAGGTGATGCAGATTTTGCAGAGGCATATGAAGCAGCTGAGAATCCAGTTCTCAGAGACAGAAGCCCTTGGATAGATTACAAGATCCAAAATGGATTGTTGTTCAGAGGAAATCAACTGTGTATTCCGAATTTCTCCATGAGGGAGAATCTGCTAAAAGAGAAGCACAATGGTGTATTGGCAGGGCATTTTGGCCACAACAAGACATTTGAAAAGCTGAATGAGTCATATTTTTGGCTGAAGATGCGAACATATGTCAAGAGGTTTGTTGACAGGTGCCTAATTTTCCAGCATTCGAAGGGAAGAAAGCAGAATGCGGGATTCTATCAATCATTACCCATACCTGAGAGGCCATGGGATGAAATCAGCATGGATTTCGTATTGGGATTACCAAGGACGCAAAGAGGACATGATTTGATCTTTGTGGTGGTTGACAGGTTTTCCAAAATGGCACATTTTATTCCATGCTAGAAGACCAACAATGCGACTCATATCGCAAATCTGTTTTTCAAGGAGGTCGTTAGACTTCATGGTTTACCCAAAAGCATAGTATCATACAGGGATATAAAATTCATTGGACATTTCTGGAGGACACTCTGGAAGAATATGGGAACTAACTTGAGGTTTAGTTCTGCTAATCATCCTCAGATGGATGGGTAAACAGAGGTGGTAAATAGAAGTCTAAGATATTTATTAAGAAGATTGGTGACGGAGCACCACAACAGCTGGGACAATGTGTTGCCACAGGCAGAGTTTGCATACAACGAATCAGTGAACAGGAGCAGAGGCAAAATTCCATTTGAGATTATATACGGTAGGCAGCCAAGAGGAGTTTCTGAGTTGAGGGACTCAGAGCAGATAATGAGTAAGAGCGCAAGCGCTGAAGAATTCACAAAGGCGATGGAAGAACTTCACAGCAGGGTGAAGCAGCAATTGTTGGAATCAAACCAAGAATATAAGCGCAGAGTGGATCAACATTGGAGAAAACTTCAGTTTGTAGTTGTTGATGTAGTTATGACACATCTAAGGAAGGAAAGGTTCCCAAGGGGGACATACAATAAGTTAAAAATGAAGAAAATTGGGCCATGCAGAGTCCTAAAGAAATTAGGAGAAAACGCTTATGAAATTGAGTTGCCGAATGAGATCGGAATATCTCCGACATTCAATGTCTTAGACTTATATCCATATAAAGCTGAGGAAGAAAGAGTTGGAAGTAATGAACAACCAGAGGTCCAGTGGAAGAAGCAGATGTCGATTGCAGAAAAGCCACAGATGGAGCGTATACTTGACAAGAGGGTAAGCAAGAAGACCAGGTGGAAGCAATACTTTGAGTATCTGGTCAAATGGAAAAACCATCCAATGGAAGATGCCAACTGGGAGACTGAAGTAGAGATTTAAAAGCATGGACAGACCGTGCAGGAGCTCATAGACAGGAGGCCATGAAAATTTTCAAGCCGAGGAGTATGATTCAGGAGCATCGCCAACTCATCAAGTGAGCCAGCACATCAAGCGGAGATCAGCTAGATAAGAAAACCCAAATTTTTGAAAGTGCTTTGGGAATGTAGCACAAGTCTTTAATGAACCATTTATGAAAGAGCGCCTTTTATATATTGTATCAGACCTCAAGCCATACACTCTTGTCTAAAGTAGATAGGAGGCATTTAATCTAGTAAATGCAGGTAGATAGGATTTTTTTTCCAGATTAGACAGTTTTAGATGAAAGGAGGGAAAACGGATACAGACACCCTCATTGTATCATTGTAACATTATTTAGGAGCAAGAAGAGAAGAGCATGCAAATAATTGTAGGAAGAACACCCATGCACAGATGTTGAGTTAATAGAAGAAAGTTCTGATTCAAACTCATGGTTGGTGTTGTTTCTCTGTGTATATTGTTTATGTGCTCATGAATGTTTGCTTCTTGTTATGCATTTTCTGTGTATATGCTGTGCATGTGATTTCATGTTTCAAACTGAAGTCTGAATGGGTGAGAGAGTGAGGTTCAATTATTTCTCTATCTGAGCCAGGAGATTCCTGCAAAGTGTGCAGTTGAATTCATCCGCAAAGAGTGCGTTGATGAAGGCTCAGTAGTTTAACTTTTGTTCTCATTCACCCATAAGTGGAAGTGGGTTGTTTAAGCCATGCAAGGAGTGTGCAGGCTGAAGAGGAAGGCTCAGTTGTAAATCTAAGCAAAAGAAATCAAAGACTGCTACTGCAGGAGTGCGCAGAGTCGGAAGGATTCAACACTTGGGAGTTGTTGAATGTTGAACGCAAGGAGTGCGCGCACGTTCCTTTGAAGAATCAAGTTGAAAAGCTCAGGAGGTATAGTACCTTCATGACATCGTTAAAGCATATCACAAGAGTTTTGTGCCGAGGAGAGTTCGAATAGGAGGTGTAAGTGCAGGTGTCAGAGGAAAAGTTCTGAGAAACAACATTTATCCTTCTCAAGAAATCCTCAAAGAGGAGGAATCGATGGTCAGGGTCCACAGGGGGAGACAACCAAATCCTGTCAGCTGTTAGATCTCGGAAAGTTGCGCAGAGTTTAATCCCTAGCTCATAGAGGAGGAGTCATCAGGATATCGGTGTCATCGGGTCTTCTTAGGGTAAGAATCAGAGACCTTGAAAGTCCTGAAATCCCAATAAAGGATCTTAGCTGTTGATCCCGACAGGACACACATGGCAGGAGATTCGGGCAAGTCGGTGTTTGGAGGCATTGGAGTTTTCACAGGCCAGGAATTTGCACAACAGGAAATCATGATTCGCAATTTCCTGATTGGATCAGAGCCACTGATCACAGCAGGGACACGTGGCGAGAGATCCCGGAGAGTCAGAGTTTGACATTTTGGGGTTTCCGCATATGACAGACTTGTTGCATTAGAAATCGCGATTTTGCAATACCCGATAGAGCGACGAGGGAGCGGTGACGTGGAGGAGAGAATTCACATGTGCATTGGGGATCGGCATATCGGGATTCCTAGTGTCGTGAGAATCGTTGCAGGAGGAGTCGTGAAACTCCGAAACGCGATAACTGCGCAATCACAACGTTGAGTGGAGAACATGTGTCAATATATCGGAGTTCGGGTATTTGAAGTTCCCGTGCACAGTGACAATGGGAATCACGATATCCCGATATGCGATATCTAGGCGGGGTTAAGGATCATAGTGGAAGACAGGTGTTGGAAGGCCAAACCCTTGCAGGGAGTACAGGTGTCGGAAGGCCAAACCCTTGCAGGGAGTCAACGCCAAAAGGTTTCAGAGATCGGGGGATCGAGGATCCTGAGGGCGCAGAGTCTATAAACTCCATTTTCCCGAAGTCCGAAGCCCTGATACAACGAGTATTGTGGTCACATGGACCGGGAGGCCTAGCATAGAGCGCCATTGCAGATCGGGAATCGAAGAATCAAGGAGGAAGGTTCTCACAACACCGTAGGTGCCGATTTCCTGATAGCCGAAAGTCTCGATAAGGTGGGATACAGTCAGCGTTGACTGAGAACATCGGGAGTCGGGGATCCGCAAGGGGAGCGGGTCGTGACCTCGTAAGTACGGATTTCCCGACGGGAGAATTCTCGATAAGGGCAAGGAACACGTGGTCGAATATTCATCGGGGTTCGGGGATTTGTGAGACTCGAATCTGTGACTTCAGGACTCGCGATCATGCGAGGTCCGATTTCCCAATAAAATAAAGGGAAATCATCGGAAGAGTCCTGTGGGTATTGGAAGTTCCTAATAAGGGATTTGAAGAGCATTTCAGCTCTTCGGGCATTAAAGGAGAAGGTCCTGTGGGAGCAGGCGTTCCCTGGGTGGTGTGTTTGCATCAGGTAACTTGTAGAATAGGTCAGCCATATGCAAACCAATTGATTTAGGAGACCGCTATTGCAAGATGAGGCAAGAGGGCATATTTAAGAGTTATCAAAATTGCAAATGACAAAATGCCATGCTTCAAGCAATTAAAAACAAGCCTTTGTGAAAAGAGGGATAAGTTAGCTCGTGTGGTAAAGCACTATATATATTTCCAAACGAAGCACTGTTACACCACAGATGGCCTTCATGCATTTGTCAATGGAAGACATCATTTTGTTGAGTAGAACCTTGCTACAATACTTGCTGGTATGATTCATCTCCTCTAGAAGTGACATAAAAGGAAGTTTCTAATAGGATAATAGTTCTGGGCAAAGAAAAGGTTCTGAATGAGAGGATAAATTTGATTTCCATCAGAACTGATAATCAGGAAACCATGTTTAAGTGAACAAACAGTGAGTCTTATTGAAAATCAGTAGGCAACCTACATCAGTAAGCCTCATCTATGTGCCTAAAAGAATAATTTGTGCCTGAGTCGACCTATGTATTATTGTACCTAGGAAAATTTGTACATTATCGTGCTTGGACCAAGTCATTGACCTAGGTTGGTGGGTAAGGTAAGACTATTAGGTTGCTGGTACCTTAGTTGTTGGAACATGGAAAAAATATCAGAGGTGTTAGCAACAGCAAAATCGTATGTTATAGGGATTAGTAGTGGCAGCAAAATGATGCATCCATGTGTCTGAATGTGGGCCTAGAAGAAGAAGGAGAGTGCAGGAAATTGTATGAACATATGTACAAGCAACAGAAGTAGTGCTCCCATAGTGTACTCCCCTTGAAGAGGCATGTGGTGTGAAGCAAATGGTTTAGAAATTGGGCAGAAAGTTATAACAGCATAAAGAAGGCACGTGTTAGATCAATCCCTCAAGATTCGTGATATTAATGGACAATAAAGGCACATTACTTAAGATGGCGTTATATTTTATTTCATGGAGAGAAGTATGCAAAAGGGGGTTGAATTCTAGTTTCCAATAGATTCTTTTAGTTTGGAGGTTAGAATAGGTATGAATGCAAACTCATGACTGATGCCCATTCATGCAAGCATCCAACAAGTATGAGATCAAGATTAAAGGAGAAGTTTCACACCATTTCTTAACAGTAGATAAACATGTGGTGGTTTGAGAAGCTTGTTTTGTGCTGCTAGTTAAGTGCCACATCATATGGGGCGCACTGTCTAAAAAGGGTTCTAATTTTTACTTATCCAGCAGTCATTAAAACCACTAGTCTATGCATGAACCATATAGATCTGGCCAGTTCAGTCCTAGTCTGCATGAAGTGGGATAAGGAATGTCACTATCACTACCCAAGGGATGATCCCACCCTTCCAGAATTATACCTTGTTTCTATTTTCGATTTCCAGTGAGTATCCTCCACTCATGAGAAGATTGGCGCATGCAAGAAATTAGTTCTTTTAGTTTGGAGGTTAGAATAGGTATGAATGCAAACTCATGACTGATGCCCATTCATGCAAGCATCCAAAAAGTATGAGATCAAGATTAAAGGAGAAGTTTCACACCATTTCTTAACAGTAGATAAACATGTGGTGGTTTGAGAAGCTTGTTTTGTGCTGCTAGTTAAGTGCCACATCATGTGGGGCGCACTGTCTAAAAAGGGTTCTAATTTTTACTTATCCAGCAGTCATTAAAACCACTAGTCTATGCATGAACCATATAGATCTGGCCAGTTCAGTCCTAGTCTGCATGAAGTGGGATAAGGAATGTCACTATCACTACCCAAGGGATGAGCCCACCCTTCCATAATTATACCTTGTTTCTATTTTCGATTTCCAGTGAGTATCCTCCACTCATGAGAAGATTGGCGCATGCAAGAAATTAGTGAACAACAGGTAGTAAAGGCAGTTGCATGTCCGTATTTACCTGATTATCAGTGTAGCCCAAGGGACAATGACAAATCAGTTTGATGGATAACATGCATTCACAGATGTAGGGCACACTGAATTCAACAGTTACACTTCATTTCTATTCTATTTTGGACAACTTGCACATCCATTCTCATACCTAGGGTGCAGTTTTTGAGGAGGCAGAGTTCTATAAAATGAGAAAACTTAACTGTAACAAGATTGGATCCCCTGATATTGAATCTTAGATTTAATTGTAATTTCCAAAGGTCCTGATAAATAATAAAAAATTGAACACTTGATCTGTAAACTCTCTCTTTTATTGTGTATTGAATTGTGTCATTAATGTCTGCAGTCTTCTCATTTTATGTAATTGAGTCTATTTTATGAGATTTTGTGGATGTTTCTTTGTTGGTTTACTGAAGTTGTTTGCAAATATGAGTGGTTATTCCAAGAATCCAAACCCCAAGTGTTGGTAGGGCAAAGAAATTTCCCTTTGATTGGATTTAAACAACCAAGATAGGGCTATCTTTTCAGCATTGATCACTAGGTTCAAGTCACATTGCTCTAGTGAAATTCATCCTTTGTAGGATGCCTCACTGCAGTTCTCCATTACCACACAAACACAAGCTATTGTTGCTATTTGATTCCATGGCCCATGGCAGCCACTCATCTTCCAGATGCCTCCATAAAATTACGAGTTTTACCTTTGTGTACTTCATCTACCCATTGACCCAATCCATATGTCATAGACAGAGCTAGGGATACCCCCTTAATGTTAGCATGAACCAACCCGAAGCAAGAGAAATGAATGTCAAGGTGACAATGGGC
>ML780460.1:757639-795382 GCA_009831015.1 Picea engelmannii
CATCAAGAGGCTCCTCATTGTCCTCATCAAAAGTGGCCGGCTCTAACACTGGTTCAAAAGTCAAATGAACAACTAAAATCACAAAACAAAACCCTTTTTATCTCCCGTGGGATGCTTTACACAGGGCATGTGTCTGAAAATCGCGACACATCCTCAGGAAGGTGTCCGACATGGTTTGGTGACGTGTCCTGCACTCATGACACAGCTTGATCACATGTCCGACACGTATCGTAGTGTGTCTTCACATGGACACCGTGCATACAGACACTTGGCCCCTTTTGGACGTGTCAAATGACTTAGGTCTAAAGTTGCACTGAGTCTCCACTGACTACTACAGTGCACGTTTGGATGTAAACAAAATTGGAGCACTTGCCAAAGACAAGGCTAAGTCCTTGAATTCAGTAGATCTGCTACAACAACTTTGAAGAGTTATATCTATTGAAGATCTTTTGGCTCATCTGGTGACTCCAATGAGGATTGAGTTGTTCTTCTTTTCTATTGTCGAAGTTTCTCACTGGTGACATCAAAGAGAAGAAGTACCTTTCAACACTCTTTTGGTGACTCCATAATAAAGGTATGATTTAATTTCTGTATTGTTACTATTGGTAGTTTAAATGTTGAAAAATGAATTTTGAAAAGTTATTGGCTAGGAGTTACGCCCCTTTAAATTTCATTACTATTCACGGATATCCAAATCTTCTTCCTGCTACCTCAAAATGGCTAGATTTTCTCCCAAGACTTGATGGAAATGGTGATTCTACAAAACAACACCTTGAGGATTTCTATACCTTTGCAGAAAATTTTGAACTTCAACATGAGGATATGATGATGAAGATTTTTTTCAAAGACCTCGTGTGGGGATGTTAGAGAATCCCAATACCATTGTGTCTTGAGGAAGGAGGCATTGATTCAATGCCAAAATTTGAAACAATATTCATGAATTCTTGAGGAAAACTTGGAGAATATGAAGTTTCTTGGTAGAAAAGGAACAACACAGCCATAAATTAGAATGGATGGATGATGATAGTGTGGAATTAAGTGATGTTGAAGTCCCCAACATTAGAGTTCATAGTGTGCAGGTAGAAGATGTTATGATTATGACTTGTTCTCAGGTACTAGCTGGGTAGAATGTTGAAGGTGAATCAAATCTTGAAGAACAAGATGAAGCATAGCTTCAAGAAGAAGATATTTGTTTATTCATCAACAACAAACAACAATCTGTCAATGATGCAGATTGCTCAAAATATGTATCAGAATTGTTGAGTGAATGTGTGCCTCCTATTCTGCATCATTTGGCTGAATTAAAAGACCATCCTTATGAATAAATTGTTGTCATAAATGATGATGAAGCTTTGAAATTAAATGAAATGGAGATGCAATCTCCCACTTGGCTTGAGAGTGAAAGGTGAGATAGCATGGATGTTGAAGTGACTAAAGCTAAAGTGTGCATTGAAGGTTGCAAATAAGTTCTGTCTTTTTGTTGTCGTAAATTTAATTTTGAAGAAAATTTTAATGAAGCAGGAAGAAATTTCCATGTATGCTATCACTAGCTGACACCTATATGGATTACTCCTCCTTTGGGCCCAGAATGACTATTAGGTCTTGATATTGATATTGTATTTTTTTTTTAAATACCTACACAAAGGTGGCAATTGTGACGTCTTTCACTCTCTTCCCGTCGCTATTGCCACGTCCAAGACGTCTCTCTTTCCACCTCCAAGATTGTTTCTCCCATAGAAACCACGTCTGAGCTAATACCTTGTCCCGTTGGTCTTGCCACCTTTAGAACGTCTCTCTTGCCACCTCTGAAACATCTCTCTTGCCACCTTAAGAACGTCTCTTTTGCCACCTTTGAAACATCTCTCTTGCCACGTCTGAAATGTCTCACTTGCCATGTTTTCAACGTCTCACTTGCCACGTTTGAAACGTCGGTCTTGCCACATTTGAAACGTCTCACTTGCCATGTTTGAAACGTTAGTCTTTCCACGTTTGAAATGTCTCACTTGCCACATTTGAAACGTCGGTCTTGCCACGTTTGAAACATCTCACTTGTCACATTTGAAACATCGGTCTTGCCACGTTTGAAACGTCGGTATTAAGACGTCAATATGGGGCTGGACAATCCAATTTATGATGACACGTGGTGTCATATAATGTCACAATACAGACAAAAACTAGGTCATTGGAAAAATGACGTCCTGTGAAACGATGTTTGAGGGGGTCTGAGGTTTGTCGGTCTTCCAACAATAGAAAGTGGCAATTGCGTCGAACGTGCCGTGGGAATTTGACCCAAATGTAGTAGTGAATGTTGTGTTGTGTTGGTCCTCAGGTTTGATCTAGATTTGGTTATACCTTGAAAATCCATCCATAAAATAAAATATCTCTCTTCCCACACACTCATCGAGGATCTGATCGATGAAAGGTGTGGGGAAGTTATCTTTAGGAAAATCCTTGTTCAAGTCATGAAAGTCCATTCTTTTTATTCACAGGAATGGGGTTGGATACCCATTCAGTCAAAGGAACTGGGTAGATGAAGCCAACATTAAGTAGCTTTTCCACCTCTTCCTTAATAGCAGGGGATTTCCTAGGATTTATAGCTCTAATATGTTGTCGAACATGTTTAGCATCCAGATATGTTCTAATCTTATCTTCGACAATACAAGGGTTGATCCCTGACATCTCTTCATATGACCAAGAAAATACATATCAAAATTTTTTGAAGAGTGTGGTGTAGATCATAATTTCTTCTGGTGAACAATCCACACCTATATTTACGTTTTCAACCTTGACAAGGGTACAAGAGATATCGATCGTGACGATAGGATAAATACTCACCATGTTTCCTTCGGCATAAATGCTGTGCATATCAAGTGGAACTACGGCCTGACCGACTATCTCAGTCAAGGTAGACCGAAAGTCATCTTGCTCGATTCTTTCAAGACTTGGGATAGAATAAGATCGATGATGCATATCATCCCAAGGTCTCTTAGAACCATTCATGGCTTCGAGGATGGCTTCATCCAAAGGAAAAGTCTCATCTAAGCAATCATGTGAACAAGACAACGAGGTGGCCCATACAAGCCTAAGAACAGGATCCTCCTCGCTCGTCGGCGAGGTAACAAGATCGAGATCGACGGAAGAGTCAAGAACAACTTGATACGCAATCTCTGCTGCTGATAGTGGCATGGCCATGCCATCATGTGACTGACCTTCACATGATGAAGTCGGGGAAGGTAGGGTCCATGGATCACTAAAATAGGAAGTGAGGAAAGGAATGGACCTCTATGTTGAAGCAGGTCTACTAGACATGGCGTAAATGTGGTGAATCGCTGTCGAGAAGTCAAAAGTACCCATAAGGGAAGAATACATTTCGACACCGATATTCTCAATTGTCGGCTGAGAATTGTCAATCATAGGGATCGACGATCCAACAGATGCATTATGACTAGAGTATGCAAAGGATAACTGGTCGATGGTTACAATATTCCCTTGATGAGTAAAACAAAGCTTGCGGAAGATGGACGATATGACAATGACCATAGCATAGGTCCAATTGTGACCTAGTAACAGGTTATAATCAAGAGGTGCATCAACTACCTCTACCTCCACCTCTACCGTATTCCAACCTAACTGGATCGGAAAGGCAGGGATAATACTGTGAGGGTGGAAGGAATGACCATTAAATGCATTCAACATGTTCGACGACTTGGAAAGGGTTGGAGAACTGAGAGATTTACAACAGACGAGGGACATCACGTAGGTGGCAACACCTTCATCAACAACTACATGTTTAATGGTATACTTGGAATACTCCACATGGATTTGGAAAGCCACATGGTAAGGTAAGTGAGGCTTCACATCTGTGACATCAAACTTGATAACCTTTGAGCCACTAGGTTCTAGATCTCCTAAAGAAGAGAGTAAGGCATTCCTCTGTGAAGGACACATCTGGAGTACCTCCAAAGCTAACATCGCACAAGGGGTTTGGCCCAGATCCTCAAAAATAGAGTAGTTCTGGGCGGCTCTAGCATTAGGGTTGTGGGTAGAGTTCTTGAGTACTCATTTCAGTATATGATGCGGTGGCTCTGGTTTCTCAATCTGTAAGTTCATCTCCGGAGGAGGAGGGGGAGATTCTAGACCAAAGTTATGTTGTGAAAAGATATAATCTCGAGATCGAGTGGCTATATCGATTTTCGCATCAACCATGTTGATACATACACGGTTTCCATCTTGTGGTGGTGGGTTTTGACTCCCACCGGCCACATTTCTGGTGTTTGAAGAGCTCGAGGCTAAGTGCTAGTTATGTGGGAATGGATTTTTTAGCACAGCGGGCAGTATATTCAAAAACCTCGCAGCCTCCGCGAGTTTGGGGAATAAATGCGTAAGGTGGTGATCGATACAAAGTTTACAATGAAACTTCACCTTACATTTCTCTTTCTTGCCATCTCCAACGTTATCATTTTTCTTCCCATTATTATCTTTGTCATTGGGTTTATTACCATTTTTCCCACCCTTACAATTGTTTTGTCCTTTTCTTTTATTCCCATCTGGTCACTGGTCACCATTTTGGTTTTTCAATGATTGCACAGAACGTACATCCATTGACTAAGTGGGGTTAGAGGACACATATGAAGTTGGTCCTCCAACAGACTGGTTTAGAGACAAAGTCTTCCAGTGGCTTGTCATCAAGTCTGTGGACTTTACATTGGCAGATCCTACAATGCCATCGACATGAGGTTCAGGTTTTTTCCTAGGATCATAATTTGACCGCGGTGCTTCTAGAAGAAGGTGATATAACATCCTAGACTAAGAATATATTAAATCTAACTACTGGGCTCTAAAGATAGCTTCTTCCTCATTGGAGACCCCAGAAGTAGCAACGTCTTTTGAGATAGGAGGGTGAAAAGACTTTAGAAACCATTCTAGGAGAAAGGCTGGGGGTATAGGAGTCTTAATCAACCACCTACATCTATTCCACTCTTGGATATGATATGAGATATGAGTGGCAGTGTCCTAGCGTAAATTCGACAAAATTTCGAGGCCAATGTCATAACAAATGGGCAATTGAAAGTGGTTGAGAAAGACCATCACCAACTGATTAAATGACCCATATGTCCCCCTAGGTAGCTCAATATACCATTGCCAAGAAACTCCAATGAGAGTGAATTGAAACAATCGTAATCTAATAGAATCATGGTTCAAGGAATTCGATGAGAACCAAAGGTGAAAGGTAGTTACGTGATCACCAGGGTCCTCTCCATTCTTGCCTTCAAACTTTGGGATGTCCGAAGGAAGTTTGGTGGGGAAGGGGGGCCATGTGGGATCATGACTCACCAAGTCATCCATTAACTTAGACAAATCTAGCAAATTAAGCATGGCTAGAAAAGGGAGACGGGGTTGCGACATCTGACCCCAACCTCCTGCGAAAGATTGTGTGTGCGGAACTGCAGCCCTTCCAGGATTCTGGTAAGAACCATGCCCTGTTCAGGATTATAAGGTCCTCCTCCAGGCTAAATCATATACGATGGGTTGGGCATCATTCCAGTAGGAATGTTCTATTGAGGATTATAAAAATAGCCCCCAGTCAGATTAGATCTGGGCTGGGGGTTATAAAAAATGCCCCCAACCGGATTGGATCTGGGTTGGGGGTTTCCAAAAGTGTAATATTGACCTCCTCCAGGTGGGAATCCATAGGATTGAAGTGGAGTCATCATGCCAAAAGTATTGGTCAGAATCGACACCGAGGAGGTAGGGATATAGGGTGAAACTTGTCCGCTAGTTGGGTTATTCCATCCAGCTGTAGAAGGATTAGACCTAGGGTTAAGAGAAGGGACACTTCTTACATTAGGATTCATTTGGGGGATATGAGAACCACCAAACTAAAATGGAGCATAAGGAGGTGTAGTGCCCCTAAGTCTAATGCTAGCGTTAGGGCCAACAGATGGGATGGTGGTCGAAAAATGTGAAGAGAAGTTAGGCATACCATAAGAAAAAGGACTAGAAGCCAAAGGGATGGACTGAACATTGTAACCCGACGAGTGACCAAGACCCCCAAAAGGGTTGGAGGCAAGATATGAAGCATTAACTATAGGCCGAGCCATAGTACCGGTATAAGCCTTCGACACTGCAACTGTAGTGGTTGAAAAAACCGAAGGGGTGCCATTAACTATAGTGGGTATGGGAGTCAAAGAACTCCTAGTGTTTTGAAGACTAGACTCAGTACTCATCCTTGTGGAACCACAAGTCTAAAAGGTGGATGTGTGTGTACCAAAACTAATAACTCTATGCCTTTTAGAAGGAAAGAACTTAAAATCCGGTGGTAACTGTAACAACCGACGAGACTGGTGGGGATGCTGGTCCGACTCCACGACGACTGATGACTCTACAAAAATAAAAAATATATCCTAAGGCCAACTAGTAGCCAAAGATCATACCAAAAATTCAAATGGCCAATATGCATGCAAACAGGCTAAAGTGGTTGTGGCCTCCCTCGCTAAAGAAGGCATGTCTCATCCAAGAGGGACTTGAGACTCCCTGCTAAAGTTTGGAGGTAACAAAATTAGTTATAGGGTCCCTCGTGGACTTGAAAACTAGTCGGTTAGATCCCCCTGGAGAGGTAATCCTCCATAAATGTTGTGTGATGTCCAACCCCTATCTGACCCAGGATACAAGCAGAATAACCCCTGCAAGTAACCTATGAGATACCTACGTCAAGCAACTAATAAACCACTGTATAATCGATGCACACGGGAGCAGTCGTAAGTCTAGATTGTCGTATGGGAAGGGTAGCAAAGCCCGAAACCTTGAAAGCACCGCCTCTCACA
Source organism: Picea engelmannii (assembly GCA_009831015.1). Taxonomy (NCBI): domain Eukaryota; kingdom Viridiplantae; phylum Streptophyta; class Pinopsida; order Pinales; family Pinaceae; genus Picea; species Picea engelmannii. The sequence goes on from ML780460.1 coordinate 764,464, forward strand.
GAGATATGGGTACTATAAAGATCCCCAAATATGAATAAATCCATAGAAATATCTTTGACGCTAGGCTAGTATTTGGGGGTTATCCCTTCAACTAACTTCGCACAACCTCGTGAATAACTCCAGTGTGAGTGGAGCCTCCTAATCTTACCAATTATACAATGGAATTCTTAACTCCCTATCTCAGACACATATGTTGATTTAATTTCCTTGGAGAAGTTTATTCACAAAATCCTATTCCAAGGCACTAAATCCTAGACTAGTTTGTGCACCCTAAAAAACAAAATCGTGACTAATCAATTTTAATTTAAAGCGTAAATTTTATTGGCCGTGATTACTCAAAAAGGTATGGAAGTGAAACTCATGATGTTATGACTTTGCAAGGAAATAAATATGAATATAATGCAAAGTCTCTCTTTAACTTTTCAATGAATGATATGCATATAAAAACCGTGCAATTTTCAATTTCAACTCTGCAATTCAGAAGTAAAATGCAATCTTTCACTAAATGCACTAAGCTAATCATAAATATTCAAAAGACAAAAATGTCAAGCATTGTAAAATGCCAATTTTTTTGTATTTTCAATATACTAAAAAGAAAATGCATGGACTGATAAGCAACCTGATATATAAATTCTAGTATGTATAGATAAAATAACTCAACCAGAATACCAAGCAGCCAAGTAAACACCCCAAAGCTCAAGGACACATCAAAAATGAAAAACAAATAGAAAGACTCCACCCAAAAATTCAACTCCAGATAGGTTTCCTGTCATCCTAGAGAAGCTTAACAAGAACTACAGAGACCTAAGAAGGCTCAACAACTATAAAATCCCACCCAACAATCACAAAACCAATCAAACAGGCAAGGAAAAGTGGTATACATGATTTTTCAGGGAAACAGTGCGTATATACGCATCTTGCAATGAGACAACACACGTATGTACGCGACTGTAAAGGAAAAAGGCATGTACAGGCTTTAAAACAAGGTTAGGCAAGGGAAAAATGATGAAAAATAAGACCCAGAGTGAACAAAATCTGTCAAGCACTGATACGACAAGAAACAAAAAGGAAAAAGAGAAATGCAAGGAGAAAAAATACTTCAACCCTTAGAAAGGATATCTCTCCCTAGTGGAGTCGCCAATTCTATTACGAGGGAAAAAATCTCTATGGCCAGGGTAAACCACATCAGACAGGTATGACTGCAAAAATCAACTCAATTCCAACGTATGCTATATAAAATAATGTGTAAGATAAGAAAGAGGCCTACCTCGATCCAACATTTGATGGTGTTCCATCGTTGAGCACTTCGACCCAAAGATTTATACCTGCAACAAGTTCTCAACAAACAATCATAGCAAGTATATAGTGATAATATAAAGGGGTTAGCACATTAGATAGCATAATCCATTAATAAACATTACAAACATGCCCATGGATAATAATAATATATTTGCACGATACCAATTGGATGGGAAAGGAGTATTTCTATTAATAAATTATCAACAAAAGTGAAAACATTACAGACTTTTGTGTCAGCACAGTTTGAAACCAAGAAACCAAGTTCCTTCCAACTAGGCCTCCACCACTTCAATCCTCCATCAAAGGCAAGCTCATAGAAGGGAGACAATGAGGTTCTCTCAGCGATGGGGTAAGATCTTGGGGGATGAACACTGTGTTTAGATTTGAGGAACAAAGGGATGCAGACTCAATATGAAGTAATTTCTCCAGAGTAACTTTGCTCTTAAAGTTGAATTCTTTCTCCTTTTTTTCCATAGCTTGGAATTGTGCTTTTATAACCTTCAAAATGCAGCTGAAGGGTTGAGTCAGAATGTTTCTAGTATATGGAAGGCCAAAGATCAGATATCTCTTGACGTGACATGGAAACCCGACTTCATTTTTGTATTTTTTGGCACAAATTCTGATGTACGCTAGCTGTAGTGGAGCAACCTACGTATACACATGCTGTATAGTAGATAGGGCACGTATATGTGGAAAATATTTATTTTCAGATCTGGATTCATAAAAAAGGGATGACAAGTCTGCATAGGTAAATGGAAAAAGGCCCTCTGTGAAAGATTACAATGGTGAGGCAAATATTGCTATAACATTCGATATTGGTCGAGTTACATAATAAATATGATTTAAGGCCAAGAGATAAAACTACTTCTACAAATTAAACAAAAAAGGTTTTATTGCAAAATAAAGGAAATGAAGTTGTAGTCTTAAAACCATCAACTGAAACATCAATAGTTCAAATGAAATAGGTTGAAACAAAGGCAACACAAACTAAAACATTGGAAAAGAAAGTAGCAGAAGTGCAGACTAAAGAATTAGAAAAACCAGTTAGCACTTTTAATATGGAAAATGAACTGAATAAATTTAATATTCCAATATCTGTGATAGAACTCCCCAAGAATTCGTTATATAAGAAACAAATTTCAAAATTCATATATTTTATGAATTCAAAGAGTCAAGATGATGTTATTAATCTGCAGGATGAGCATCCAACCATCATGTTATGGAGTCGTATTGAAAATGATAAAGATTTTGTGGCTCCATTTTATATCACTCTTACTGTACATGATCATTTGCTACATAATTGTATGCTATGATCATGTGCTTCACACAATTTGATGCCAAAGGTAATAATGGATAAATTGGGCTTGCAAATTACCAGACCTTATCAAGACCTATATTCTTTTGATTCTAGGAAAGTTAAGTGTTTGGGTATGATAAAGGATTTAGTTGTAAATTTGGCCCAAATCCCAGTGAAAAGTGTTCTTATGGATGTTTTAGTAGATGATGTACCTGAAGTATGAAATTATTTTACCAAGATCTTGGGGTGCTAATCTAGGTGGATCGATATAGTTAGAAATGGCGTATGCCACAATTCCTATTTTTGGTGGAAAATTTACAAGATTGTATAGAGAGACAAGACTAGATTACACAGTTAGTGATCCAAAAAATCCTAATAATTATCCAGTCTATATTTCCGATTAGGAATTAGGAAATTGTATATTATCTATTGATGATGATTTTGAAACTTGTACAGAGAATGAGAATGAAAAAAGTAAAACTTCTGAGGAGAATGTAAATATTAGAGAATGAATGTGGAAAATGTATTTTGCTGGTGCCTCTTTGTGGGAAGAAGCAAGAGTTGGAGTTTTATTTGTGGCATAGAATGATGAGTATTACATTCCATTTTCTTATAGATTGTAGTTTGATATTGATTATACAAATAATGTATGTGAATATGAAGCTTTGATTTTAGGATTAGAAGCTGCTAGAAAGCTCAAAATTCAACACTTAATTGTATATGAGGATGTTGAGCTTATTGTTATACATGTAAGACAAGAATATCAAGCTAAACATCCTATAATGATATCCTACCGAAATTGTGCATGGGATTTGATTGAATTTTTTTTCCTATCTTTTAACATTCATGCTATTCCAAGATTGCATAATCAACAAGCTGATTCGTTGGCTAAAGATGCAAGTACTTTCATACCACCTATTGTTTTGAAATTGAAATATCATATTGAGATGAGAGATAAACCTTCAATACCTGATAATGTTCATTATTGACAAATATTTGAGGATGGTGAACATATAAAGAAATTTGTTGAAATGGTGGATGAATTTTCTGAAACACATATTGATCAATAAAATCAAAATGATCTAGCTTGGATTATGCAGGAAGGAGAATCTGAAAAGAACTTTAAAGACAAAATTGCAAATCATAAAACTCTTTTGTTAAAAAACAATCAGATTCCAAAAGGGATCATTCCTTTAGAAAGATTGTTTGATCAAAATGATATCCCTTTGAAATCTACTTTCCATCCTCAACCAGAAGAATTCAAAGATTATAATGTTGGTTCTGAAGAAAGTCCAAAATTGGTAAAGTTGTCTAAATATATTCCCATTGAGAAAAAACCAAAATATATGGAATTACTTAAGGAATTTAAATATGTTTTTGCATGGTCCTATGAATATTTGAAGACTTATGATACTTCTATTATAGATAATAATATTCCCTTAAAACCAAATGTCAATCCTTTCAAACAAAATCTTAGACAAATTAATCTTATTCTTTTCCCTGTAATAGAAAGAGAGGTTAAGAAGCTTCTTGATGCAAAAAATATTGTACCTCTCAGATACTCTAAATGGGTAGCTAATTTGGTCCCAGTTAGAAAGAAAAATGGGGAGATAAGATTATGTGTGGATTACATAAATCTAAATCGATCTTTGTTAAAAGATAACTATCCCCTTCCAAAAATGGATCATATTTTTGAAAAGGTTGTAGGGGCTAAGCGAATTTCTATGATTGATGGTTACTCGGGATATAATCAAATAACTGTCTATGAGAAGGATAAAGAAAAAACTGCATTTACTACTCCATGGGGAACTTTTATGTATTAAAAAATGTCACTTGGTTTGATGAATGCAGGTGATTTTGTTGGTGACAGAGCCATGGATATAAATTTTGTTGGCGAAAGAGATAAATTCATTGTTATTTACTTGGATGATATAACAATGTTTTCCAATTATGATGCAGACCATTTAAAACATCTTAGACAAACCTTCAACAAATGTAGGAAATATGGTTTGTCTCTAAATCCCAAGAAATCTCATATTTCCATGCAAGAAGGGAAGTTGCTAGGTCATATTGTATCAAAATATGGGATTAAAGTTGATCCAAAAAGAGTTCAATCCATTGATAAGATTAATTTACCAAGAAATAAAAAAGAAATTCAGTCATTCTTAGGGAGAATAAATTCCTTGAGGAGATTCATTCCAAATTTTGTTGAAATTATTAAATTGATTACAGATATTGTGAAGAAGCATAATGAAGTGAAATGGAGAAGTGAAGCTAAGGTATATTTTCAACGAGTCAACAAATCCATAGGAGAAACAACAGTGCTGGTAAGTCTAGATTATTCGAAGGATTTTTTAATCTTTTCTTTTGCATCCAAACATACAGTTGCAACTGTTCTTTTACAGAAAAATAATGACGGGTTTGAACAACCTATTTCTTTTTATAGTAAAAAAATCAAAGATCCAGAGTTGAAATATGATATCTTAGAAAAACAGGTTTATGCTATGGTTAAATCACTTAAATCTTTCATGACATATGTATTACATTCCAAAGTGATAGCATATGTACCTACTAGTACTGTCAAAGAAATCTTAATTCAACCTGATAGTGATGGCAAAAGAGGCAAATGGTTGGAAAAAATTCAAGAGTATGATCTGGAAACCAAACCAACCAAATTAGTAAATGGAAATGGTTTAACAAAACTAGTCGTTGAATCCAATATTAAATCTCTTGGAACAAATCACTTTGATTATGCAAATCCTCTACCAGATATTGAAGAAAGTGATGATCAAGTGCCAACAACTCAAATAGATGACAAATTCTCTTCCTCCTCTTGGTACAAGAATATATTTTCGTTTCTTCTTACTCTACAATGCCCTTTTGATATGACTCCATCAAAAGCAAGAACATTAAAACTTCAAGCAATCAAATATTGCATAATTGATGGTAAACTATATTGGAAAGATCCTTTGGGATTTTTATTGAGATGCCTTATAGAGTCTGAAACAAAGGGTGTTATTGAATAATTTCAGAGAGGAATATGTGGGGGGTATCATTATTGGAGAGAAAAAATGTACAAAATTCTAAGAGTAGGGTATTACTGGACAAAACTATTCACTGATGTGAATGCTAAGGTTAGAGCTTGTAGAGAATGCCAACTATTTGCTAGAAAACAAAATCTTCCTGCTTTCCCTTTAGTTCTTATTAAAAATGAAGCTCTTTTTCAACAATGGGGTTTAAAATTCATTGGTGAAATTCATCCTCAATCCAGTGCACAACATAAATGGATCCTAACTGCCACTGATTATTTTTCTAAATGGGTAGAATATATTCCGACCATGAATGTTGTAGACATAATGGTAATTAATTTCTTGGAAGAAAATATTTTAGCAATATTTGGTTGTCCAAGAAAAATAATTACAAATAATTCACAAGCTTTTAAATATGTTTCTATGATTAACTTTTCTCAGAAATATAATATCATTTAGGGTTATTCTACAACTTATTATTCTCAAGGGAATGGACTAGCAAAATATTCTAACAAAAGTTTGATCAAAATAATTAAAAACGTTTTGACTGAAAATAAAAAAGCTTGTGATGTTCATTTGAAATATGCACTTTGCGAAAACATAATCAAAACCAAGAGAGAAATAGGTATGCCACCATTTCAATTGATTTATGGTTTAGATGTCATTTTGTCTATTAATATTGCTCTTCTTGTAATGAAATTATGGCAGGTTGTTGGTGAAGAACCAAATTATTTCACAAGAATAATGAATCAATTAATTGAGATGAAATAGACTAGAGAAGAGGTTAATGAAAAATTCCAAGAGTACCAAGACAAGATGAAGGCTATTTTTGACAAAAAACTAAAGACAAATAATTTATTCGAAGAGATTTAGTGCTGAAATGAGAAGCTAAAAGAGAAGATATAGGAAAACATGGGAAATTTGATCATCTTTGGTTTGGCCCTTTATAAATTGTAGCACTTGAAGGAAAAAAAATCATTTTCTCTTCATAATCTAAGTGGAGAAGTTCTTGAAATGCCTTAATGGGCATTATCTAAAACATTTGATGTAGTAGTTTTCTTTAATTATAGTTTATTATTATTATTATAGAGAATCGCGTGGATTGGATTTACATTGGAATTTAACTTTATTTTTCTTTTCTTTTAAACCCTAATTGGTTTAAGAATTCATCATTGATGATTTATAATCCAATAAAGGATATTTGAATGTTTTGATTGCTGAGAAAAATATAAGTACATTCAATTAGATGTTTGTGGATTTTAGAGAAAGCTGAGTTTATTTGTATATGAGTATTGATTTGTTTTTCAGTTAATAAAAATAGTAACAATATTGTTACTAGTGAAAAATGAGTTTTTCTTTCTTATTTAATCATATTAATCTTTATATAAATGATAAACTTAACCAATATTAGAAAATTAAAGCATGCTATTTTAACAAGTTCGACAAAGATATTATACATTTATTGATTCTAATTGAAAGGTATATCTAGGCCGATCCTAGTAAATTTGGATTTAATATTAGATTATAATTGGTGAAGCTTACTCAAGGTTAATCCCTAAAAATAAATCTTTTTAGATATAACTTATCTATAGGTGAAGGTATACCTAGAATTAGAAGAAAACTAATCTTAAAGTATTCTAAAAATGCAGACAATCCAACTTTACATTAGATAAAAAACGGATGTCATCCCTTGTATCTTGGATACATTGATTGCCCCCACTTCAAAGTAATAAAATTAAAAAAGACAAATGGTGAAAGAAAATTCATAAAATGATTGCCCCCATCTTGTCCAAAAAGAGACGATGAAAGGAAATTCATATAATGACTGCCCTCATCTCAATCAAATGAAATCATGTTTTTGAAGTGGTGAAAGGAAATTCAATATGGGTATATAGATAATTTCACCAGGGTATTGAACAAGCCTCCTGGCAGTGAAGAAATATCTATGATGTCTGTAAGGTTGTCTTACATATCTTCATTACATACTTTGTTATTTAGTTATTTTTCAATGATTCTTATGTCCCAATCCAATTAGGTTTCCTTAATGAAATCCACATAATATCAAACCTTGAGATAAAACTAAGTCAATAAAAGTATAATATTTTAGTTAAATTTAGTTTGATTATCCTGGATAATTCTTGAGTAAATTTTAAAAAAGAAAATCTTTATTAACTTAACTTGAGATTTATCACTAAGCATGTTCTAAATTTCTATATATGATTATTTTTTGTTACTTTTATATAGGATTAAATTTCTAAAAGAAAGAAAATATTTAGTTCAATAAAAAAAAAAAAGAGAAGCAATAATGACTTCATTTACCCAATAAAGGCACCTGGTCTGCTATTCTTTAGTGCCTCACAGGGAACTATAATTCCCATATGGAGCCAATGTTAGAACATATATTAACTTTAAAAATAAAAACTTATAATTTTAGTTAGAATAAACACTTTTAATTTTATATTAGCTTACTTTTTAATTTCTTGCTTAGTCTAGTTTTGATATTTTTAATATAGTATAAATTTTGATTAGTTTCAGATTTAATTTTAATTTTATTATAGTTAAATGCTAGGATTAGTTAATGCTTTTTGTTTTATTTTTATTTTTTAACTTAGGTTTTCGTTTTGCATTTAGTCAAATATTCGATTGTATATATCATGCATTACATTAGGTTTTATTAGTCATATGTTTTTTTTTGACAGAAACGGGTAATGGATTTTGATTAAAGAAAAGCTATGGCGAGCCACAGGTGCTAGTACACAAAGAGTGAGAAATGCTCAGGAAACCAGATACAAGACCAAGAGGAACAATTTCCTACCTGGTTATATGGAATTTAAACATAACAGATTCAAAATATGCGGAGGCTTCTATACAAAATGTCTTCTTCGCAGCATTATTTCTATGAAGCTAGTCCTAGACTTAATCGACCTTCCAGATTACTTTGACCCACCCTTCTTGGGATGAATTCGCTCCTGCTGCCAATATTTGTTCAATTGTGCCATTTTCTTTTCCAGTTGGGTAACTCGGTCTTCCAGATCTTTCTTTGGCCCCCTGATAGTTTGATGAAGTTTTCCAATCTCCTCTGAGAGTCCGAATTTTGTGGAAGTGATATCTGCTTCCAACATCTCCAACCTTCTTCCTGCATCGATGTCAATATTCTCAATAAAATCGAGTTGGTTTTGCAACAGCTACTTGAGATGTTGCACACCATCCTCCAATGCCTTCAGTCGTTCTTCAGACATGGTATTGTTGCTCGAGCTGGATGCCATTGCTTCGCGTGGGCTGCTTGAGAAGCTGTTGCCTTACGCTCGCCTCCTATCCCTGATCAACCATTCACTATGAGGATTCCTTACTTGCCTCCATGGGTTCTTGGAATGCGTATTCCCATCCTTGCATCGTCTTTTAAACTCAGAGAACTTCACCTCCGCTGCTCACAAGTGATTCTCTCGATCTTGGCAGCTTGGGCGTCGAGCTGGAATGATGGGTGATCCCAACAGGTTCAACGACCAAATGATTCACCTAGCATGCGTTCTAGAGGATCTTCGTGTCTTTCCAGGCCTTGGGATCTCACCTATACCTCCAAACCTGTGGCAACTTGCTTTGTCAAATTGTCTCTTCGTCGTCTTTCTATCATAGCCCCTTGGCTTATGGTATTGCGATTTCATTGATGGTTTCGTTAATGTGCATGGTTCCTATTCTGTAGAGGACACCTTTATTAGCCTCTTCATCAGCTTTAGCGTTCAGACTTCGGAGGATGTGGAAAATTTTATAAGTTCTAAACTTGCTGAGGAGGAGATGGATTTTCACCATCATTTGTTGGATCTGGGCATTCTTAATGTTGTTACGTCTTATTAGGGCTTGAATTAATAATCAGGAGTCCCCAATTATGACCAAGTCCTGGATATTGTTCTTGATAGCTTGGTGGAGACATTTCCAGAGGGCTAGTGCTTCTGCTCTATTGTTAGTTTCTATTCCTAGTCCCCAAGAGAAGATGAAATTCGGGATCCCTCCGGGGTTTACCAAGACCCCTCCTGCCCCTACTAAGCCTGGGTTTCCCTTGGAGGCCCCATCAAAGAATAAAATGTGCATTTTCTCCTTCTTCTGTCAATCCTCAAAGTCTCTCTCCTCCATTCCGATTTCCCATTCTTCCTTATGGGGGTTGTTGTTGGTTTTCTATTGTTGGTCTTTGAGTTTGAAATGGTCAATCCAATGTTTCTTTTCCTTCTCTAGTGGCCTAGAGTTCTTAGCCTTACAGAAGTAGGGGGTGATTTCCCCAAAAAGGGACTTTATCTTGGTTGCAACGTGAGAAGGGCTGCTTTTGGTCTCCCTAAAAATCCTGTTATTTCTTTCTAGCCAGATTTTCCAGAGCACGAATTTGGGGATAGTACTCCAGAGGTTGGATATTTGACCATTTTTTGTTGTTTGGAAGGGACAAAGAGCGTTCCAATTATGGAGCAGGCTAGAGGCCCCTTGAGGGAGATCGAAAGGAGTAGGAATCCCTAGGGTCAACCTCCAGACCTCCTTAGAATAAGCGCAACTTGGGAGAAAATGGTCTGTTGTTTCTTCTTCTTGAGTACAAAGGGGACATCTATGGGGTCCTTCCCAACCTCTTCTTCTTATATTTTCTCCTGTGAGGATTCCTATGTGTGTAAGGGTCCAAATGAAAAAATCTATTTTAGGGATGGATTTGTATGTCCATATTTCTTTCCATATTGCAGGGTCAGGGGGACATGGGGGACTGCTGCTTTGTGATGGTACCCTATTGTCGTAGAGTAAACTCCGGAAGAGACTCCCCAACCTCTTTTATCTTTTTTCCTTTCCTTTAACAGGGATTTCCCCTTCAAAGAGAGAGTCATCTTTCCCCATTCTTCTTCTAAATCTAGAGGCTTGTTCCCTGCTTCCCACCTTAGACAAGTTTTGTTCTCATCGTTACCCCAAACTGAGATGTCCCATATCTTGCTTAGGTTCTGAGTTTTCATCCATTCTTTGAGTCATCTAAGATACTGATTTGTTCCTAGAGGTGGGTCTCCCATGATTGAGTCTTCCCAAATGTTGATTTCTTTTCCATTCCCTGGTATCCAAGTGAGATTCGGTCTGAAGTGTTCCAATGCATTCTGGCAAAGGGATAAAATCAGAGACCTTTTCTCCACCACAGCTGGATGATCAAGGCACTTTTTTCTTGGACCTCGGAAGTATTTCTTCTAGAGCGCTCTTTTTCTCTGGGATGATTTCCCCATGATTAAATGCCAGAGAATCTTCACTCCTAGGGAAAAATTTTGAACATGCATATTTTTAAAATGGAGTCCACCTTCTAACTAAGGTTTGGCTACTTTTTCCCAGCTTATTAGATGCAACTTTCTTCTTGTGTTGTTTCCTCCTTCCCAGAGAAATATTCTGAACAACGCTTCCATTTTTTGTATTATTGTGACTGGTGCTAGTAATAAGGAGCTTTGATAGATTGGATTGCTTGCTAGCACTGGTTTTATGAGAACCACTTACCTGCTAGGTTAAGCCATATTTCTCCCCAAGAGTTTATTTTATTTTTTAACTTTTCTATCAGCGGGTTCCAGTTAGAGGCCAAAGGTTTGGCTTTGAAAATCAGGACTCCCAAATAATGAAATGCCTCCCAGGCCGTGCACCTTCCATCCCCATGACTCTAGATATTTCCAACATTTCCCTTGGAGTAATGTTCCAGCCATAGATCTTGCTTTTGGGCAGGCTTATCACACTACCAGAGACATCTGCATAGCTATCTAGATATTTTTTGAATTTCTTTGATGTCTGCACACTCGCCTCTCCCAACAACAAAGTGTCATTTGCAAATTGGGAACAATTGATGTATTTGACTCCTGGGGCTATCCTTAGATCGAGAAGATTGTTGTATGTCTGGCTGTGGTCCAATTGGAAGCTAATAATCAAGGCCTGGATTGCATAAAGAATGGGAGAGAGGGCACAGTCTTGACGGAGACCTCTGGTGGCTTGAAATAATCTGGTCACACAACCATTCACTAGAGGTGCTATCCAAGGGGAACCAATACAAGATTTTACCCAACTTTTAAAGGTTGGGGCGAAGCCAAAATTTTCCATGACCTTGAAAATAAAATTGTGTATTACTCTATCAAAAGCATTAGCAAGATCTAGCTTAATTATCATACCTTTGTCCTTTTGGTGAATGCTAGAGTGGAGAGCTTCTTGAACTAAAATGATGTTGTCCATTATATGTTTGCCTTTTACAAAACCACCTTAGTTCTCTAGAATGATGCCTGGGAGGATATTTTTAATTCTGTTGGCTATCACTTTGGTGAGGATCTTGTAGTTGGTGTTGCAGAGTGAGATTGGGTGGAATCTTCCAAAGTTGATTGCCCCTTTTTCTTTCGGAATAAGATCTAGGAAAGATGAATTTGTTCCTCCTCCTAACTTGCTGCATTTGGGATTTCCGGATCATCTTTGTCAGGTCTGCTTTGATTATGTCCCAGCTACTTTGATAGAATCTATAAGTGAAGCCATCTGGCCCAGGGGATTTATATGGGTTCATTTGGTCCAATGCCTCTTTTATTTCTTGCTGATGAACTGCTTTGGTTAACTTGTTGTTCACATCCTCCTAAATGAGTGTCGGGACCAAAGAGAGGGGGTAGTCTTTGGGGTTAATAGTAGAAATCTGCATTTCTGAGTAGAGAGTTTCAAAGGCATCAGTCACAGCCTCTTTTATGCCCTCAAAGTCTGTTATTGTCTGATTTTGGACTTGAATTTCTGAAACTTTCTTAAATTGCTTTCTGGCCTTAGCTTGTTTGTGGAAATAATTGGTATTTTTATCTCCTACTTCCAGCTAGAGGCATCGCGACTTTTGATGCTAGAATTTTTCTTCCTCTCTACATGCTTGATGCCATTTCCTCTGGAGCTTCTCTTCTTGCTACAAAACTTCCTGGGTGATATTCCTTTCTTCCAATTCCATTTGGTGTGTCTCCAATTGTTTTTGGGCTTCTTGTCATTTTTCTATGGGAGTTGAGTGGGTTTTGGCCCAAAATTTTAGTGCTCCCTTTATTCTTCTAAGCCTTTATTCCCAAACAAAGAAGGCTGAGCCTCTGATCTGTTCATTCCAGATTTTGGTGACCAGGTTCTGGTAGCCGTTGATTTGTATCCATGATGGACTAAATCTAAATGGGATTGGTCCGAGATTTTTGTCAGATGTAATTTCTAGCAGGATTGGTTTATGGTCTGACACACTGTGCATAAGGATTGAGGAAGTGAGATTCAGGTCTAGTAGCAATAAAGAGCTTTGAACTAAGAACCCATCTAGCCTTGTTATGATGTGCCTCGGGGCTACCCTCTTATTTGATCAAATGTAATTACCTTTAGTTGGTTTGACATCTTCCATCTCCCATTCTGACATAATATCTTCGACCCATTCTCTCGTTGGATCTCACACTATGGAGCCCCCTTTTTTCTCATTTGCGACTAAGATTACATTTAGATCCCCCCCCTATGATGATATTGTCTAGATCGTTTGAGAGAAAGTATTCCTTCAGGGTATCCCAACAATATTTTTTTTCTTCCAACAAGACTTGAATGTAGAGGTTAAAGAGGCTTACCTGTCTTCCCGTTTCTTTGTGCAGAAGGTTGGAGTAGATCCAATGTGTGCTGGTTTTGAAGTTGATTAGATCAAACTTCAGGGCATTCCAGATAGTGCTGATACCTCCTAGGGCACCTCTTGCACTTTTTGCTATTCCTTGAATGAATTTCCAAATTACTTTTGTGCTGTTGAGGAAGTTATTCTCTTCCATATTGGTCTCTTGGAGTAGAAGGATCTCGTTTTTGGAAGTTATAATGATGTCTTTGAGCGCCTCTTCTTTTAATTTTCTTCTGAAACCTCTACAATTCCAGGAGGTTAGTTTCATGACTTACCTAGGGGTGGAGTTTGGGCTCCTTGCAGAGCCATGGAGTGCTTTCTCATATGTCTTACATTGATCAACTGTCTTATTGTTGGTTGCGACCCACTTAGGACATCTCTGTATGTCTCCTAATCTCTTTCTTCTTTTTTGGGTTTCCTTCCCCTAATGGATTTCTTTGGGGTTAGAATAGTTTTTCTTGCTCCCTTGTAGTCACTCTCAGAAGAGACCTCTCCTTCCTCTGTTTCCAGCCCGGTATTCTTTCCTGCTGTGTTCTTCCCCTTCTCTTCTTCTGGTTCTGGTGCTGGCGCTTCCCTTGTTCCTTGTGGTGAGTTCCCTTACATGTCCTCTTCTGACTAAACTTCCTGTGGGTTTTCTCCTACTTTTTCTATTGCAGGGCCTTTATTTAGGTTTCTTGGGTTGTTTTCCACCATTGCTACTAATTGAGTTTCATTTTCTATGGGCTGTGTTAGTGTTTTCTTTTCATTCTTTGGTCCTTTTGTTATTTTCGCAGTTTTCCCTTTCCTTGGATGTTGCCAACCTTCTCCATTTTCCTTCTCCTTGTTTGGGTTCTTGGGTTAGTTCTGTTGAAATTGACCATATTCGTGGTAGCCCCTACATTTGAACGATAACTGTTCGTAATTGAGTTTCTGGTAATGATGCCATTCTCCAATTTTTAACTTGATTACTTCTGGAAGGACCACCTCTAAGTCCAATTCTACACAGATGCGCACGTAGGAGTAATGATCTTTGGGGTCTACCCTATCAATATATTGACCTAGTCCATTTTCGATTGCCTGGAGCGAAGTAGGGTTCCAGCAGTGGATCGGGATATTTGGGAGCCTGACCCAGACCGGGACATCCTTTGGCACTTCAACCACTAGATAAAATCTTGACATCCATTGGTTTAGATATAGTCCTTGAGTTCCCATAAAATACGGTCCATTTCTGAAGATGAGGTCTCTATCTTCCTAAGAGATGAATTCGAAGATAAATAATCCTCTTCCTACTGCATAACAGCTTACGCTGCTTTTGATCAGCGGACACCAGTTTCTTTGGATCTAGTTGTTTGTAGTTCGGGCTGATGGCCAAAGCCCCATGAATTGATCCACCAGGCCTCGTTCTGACAAAGAGACTGCTACACACATAGGGTGATCTGGGAGTAGTTCTATCTCTAGGATCGAATCAAATTTCTTGACAAAGCTAGGAGGTTTAGCCGTTGGAATCTTTTTGCCTTGGGCGGCCAAAATCTTGCGAAAGGAATCTACCAAAGAGGGGGTTGTTGGCTCCCCTCCCTCGGAGGGTGCCATTGTTGTGGATCATTGGCTCAGATCGCTTACAGTTGAGGGCAAGCCCTAGCCCTAGCTTGTGAGCCTGTTCAAAAAAAAAAAAATCACACTTGACCAATGTTACCACTGGTAAATGTAAAATTCAATGAAGGCGTTTTATTAGTCATATGTTACATAGCTTAGTTATATAAATTAGTTTTAATACACCATAGATTTATATAAGTTATAGTTGTAATATATGAAATATGTGTTTAAAATAGAAGTTTTATAAGTTTAACTAATAGGAAGTTGTGTTATTGTGTGGCAGGGCATGTGCAATACAGAGCGTCGATCAAAGAGTAATAGTAGCAAAAATGACCCACACACAATAAATATACATAGATTTTAACAAAGTTACTATCGCATGCATGACATCATCTGACCAAACTCGCTCGTGCAACGTGTCAACACGAGAAGCCACCGCAAAACCACTGTTGGAAACCAATGGTTTTTGGTAATTAAATAAAGTATTTTTTCCATAGGATTTGCTTCAATTGATATATTAGTTAGACATTATATTGAATAAAACAAAAGAAAAATCCATTTCTTTTCGTTTCTTCACAGGTTTTCACGATTGTCACTATTTCGGGAATGAGAAACATTTTCTAGCTAAAACACCAACCCTGTTATGGTTTCCTTTGCTGTCAAAGTCATGGGTAAGTGATAAGATACCTTGTCCTTTTCCTGATTTTAAAATGTCGAGGCTTAGAAAAACAAAACAGTCTTATACCCTACCCATTTTTGAAAAGTTTAGATGACAAAGATTCTCAAATTTTCGATCCTAAAGTCTCATTTGATCTGTTAGAGCTACATACATTGGCCCAGTCTATATTTGTGAAGCTAAATGACCTTTTTATCTCTTGGACTTCAACACTAGCTCACTTTATTGTCCCTCAAGTTTATAATTTTCACGAATTCATACATTGGTGTGCACAGAGATATGTAGCATATTCCAGAAGTTTTGTAACTAAAAGGGGGACTTAGTTATTTAATGTTGGCTACCAATCTATTTCTTAGATGTTTAGGGTTTCTGATTTTAACGATGGTCAACCTATTGACGAAGAAACCCTAGCCCTAAATTCTACTCAATTAAATGTCAAGGAGGGAGAGTATTTTGTTTGATCTCTGATGAAAGATGATACTGCAACCCTTCATGATCAAGAAATTTATCAAACCAGTATGTTCACCTCAAATGTACATGAAGTGATATATATGATTTACTTTGTTCTAGGTCACAATTATGATGAAATTGTCGATAATGTTATTTTAGGGTTCCTCAGAGAAATTTTCCCTTATTATACCCTAGTAATGGTGAAGTTTTAAGTTGCATAGTTTATATCCGATGCCATCATGAGCAGCTCAAGAATTTCCCTTTAAACAAATCCTTCAGTTTTGAATCATACCTAGTTTACTTGTTGCTTTTTTGAAGACAAAAAGAATTCCATAGCTTATACCTGGAATCTGAAAATCAAGTCGGAGAGCTTGCTTCAGTTATTAACTGGACTCCTATAATGAGGAGTACGCCTAAAAATGAAGGGTTCTCTCTTTATATAAATTCATTTATGTCTACAGTCTATGCACTTTTTCATGAACAAAGTCCACCTAGAATTTTCCCTGAGATTAAAAAGATGTTACATGAATCTTCTAAGACTAAATTAGGAGATTGGTTTCTATTTAAAGATTATACATAAATAAGATTATATGGTTCATAAGTTAAACCTTTCAAACTTCCAATTTTCCTAACTATGAGGGTATCTTCTTTAGAATTTATAAGGAAAAGTCTTAGTGTGGATGAGGTTCATTTCATTCCAAGGAAGAAGAAGACTAATTTTAAACCCAAAAAGGAGGTTGGGGATTTCATTGTGTATAGAAGGTCAGATTTGCAGGTGGTGGAAACAATCTTACAAGGAATGGGATTTGAACAAGGAGAAATTTGGCAATATGTTCCTTTAGTGGTCATTAACAACAGAAGGATGGAGCTGGATATTACACCATATCAACATCAAGGTAAACCTGATTTAGAACATATCAGAAATATGAATAATCGGGAGAAGGTACATAATATTCTTCAAGGACAGAACAAAAAGAGGTGCCAATGTTATCAATGCAAGAAGTAGATTTTGTCACACCTCTACCACAAAAAAATACATTGAAGAGGAGTTTCAATCTAGAAGTGCATGATCTGGAAATAGAGGAAGGGAAATCCAACAAAAACTCCAAAGTTGAAGTAATCATAGATGATGACCTAAAAAAAGAAGCTCAAATTGAAACAAGAACCTTGGAAAAGGTTCTTAAATAAGTTGTTTATTCAATAGATACTCTCCCATCAATATTTATGAAGTCACCAGGGGACGTGACAACAAATGTTAAACCACAGAGTTTATTTGTCAAATTTGATGATATAAGAACCAAGAATGAACACATTAAATAACTTTGGAGCCAAAAATTGAAGTTGGATATTTCAGAAACAAGATTGTTATCTCGAGTAGGTTTTGAAAAAGGAAAGTTGAGTTTGTAAATACTGGAATCATCTAGTCCAAGAATTCATGGACAGGACAATGATAAAGCAACTAATTTCTCTCTAAATCTTGATGATATTCCCTTACCGGAAAAAATGTGTTTGCATAATCAGACTAGGGAAACGATCACTAGGGATATTATGAATACTTCTCTTAGCCTGCAAAGAATACATAGAATGAATAGTCATCTTAAGTAACAACCGAAGCAAGAACAAATGAGCTCAAGAGTGAAACAATTGAAAGTGGAAGATTTAGAGAGAATATTAGTTAAAATGAGAGATGATCCTACAAATGAAGAACCTGTTCAGAGGATGTTAAATGAAAAAAATAATGAAATATCCATTTTAAAGAAGAAATTAAGGATGTCGGATGTGGATCATGTACAAACCCCATAAATTTTGTTCATCCAAAAGGAGAAAGAAATATTGATTGAAGTTATTGCAAGTTTGAATGAAAAGAACAATTCTTTACAACATTAGGTTCAAGTACTCAGACAGAGCATTCCATTATCATTTTCAAATGGAACAATAACAATTAGCTCAAAAGATTTAGTCAAATCTTTAACTGATTTAAATGCCAAAGAAATTGAGTTAGAACAACTAAGGAAAACAATTTCAACTTATTAAACTGAGATTAATCTTTTGAGAGACTATACTGCAGAAAAAGAAAGACAACTTAAGAAGTTGCAGGGATCAAAAGCAAAGTTACAAGACGAATATGATACATTAAAGAATAAGATGTATATAAAATCTTATTTAATGGGATCACATCATATAGTTTGAGATAAAATTATTGAAAAAGTCAATAAGATGTGGAAATGTTTTATTATTATGGAGGAAGAGGCCAGTTTGGTCAAGAAATTTGAAATTGATATTACAAAGGCCGGAATTTTTTTGTAGATAAACCTTAGGTTGGAAATAAGATCATTAGAAACCTTAACTCCATGAAAACAGAGGAATTAAGTCCAATTGGAGTTAAATACAAAACATGTACAATAATGGATTTTGAAAAAGTTCTTACTAAAAGGAACTTGATTCAGAAGGTTCAAAATAAACTTGTTCAACTTTAGAAGAATGTACAATGGTATAAAAATAATTACAAATAGATGGTTGAAATGGGTCTTCCTGAATACTATGGAAAAAAGGGTAATTTTCTATCCCTACCAGAATATCAACCATTTTAAATCTCAACAAGGGAAAATTCAAGTAAATTCAAAGGAGCAACTGGGGCACTAAAAGGTCAAACAATTGTTGACCTTCTAGATGAAGATTTATTTCTATTATGGAATTTAATAAATTTATTTCAAACTTCTCCAATGTATGAATCTTGTATTGCGCTGGAAAAGGCTTTTGGAGAATGATTTCATGCAAGTATCCTTTGAATAAAGAATGGCAACAATTTGTGCAAATTAAATGACCCAGCTTACAACATGGAGAAAAATTAGTGATTTCTTATGTGTCCCTAATATTATGGGATCTAAATATTTTATTTTTGTAATTTTGATCTAGAATTAAGGAATGGTAACCAATTTGGCCACATATTTTGTATCTATAAAAGAACAATGAAAGTATGAGAGAAGGAACTTTTTTTATTTGAGATGTAATTGAAGATTTTTAATAGAAAATAAGCCTTTTGAATAAATACATGAGATTCTACTTTTCATTTCTTTAAATCATGTTCTTTCTATGTGTTTCCTTTCCATAAGATCATTATTCACCTGTTTTGTTTAAATTGTCAACCACTGCAATTTAGTATTACTTCTACTGTGGTGTTATTTTTTTTATTGAACATCTATTCAGAGAAATAATTTCCTCTATTTTGTTGTGAGCTGAATAAGACTTGTTTCTGTGTATGTGTTTTGATCATTTGTTAAACTAAGTTCATGATTTGAATACATCTCTTTTATTTTTTCTATTGGAGTTAAAATAAGATTTATTAGAATTGGATACCTTGTTTTGATTTCAAATATATTTTATTATATTCTTATGTCCATGCTTTGATTATTTCAAAAAATATTTAAAGAAATAAATATTGCCTCTATATTTTTTATTATTATACTATTGAAATCTGTTTTATTTCATATTCAAAAAGCATTACCAAAATCAAACATTATTAAATTTGGATGCCTGGAATTGTTCTATGAGCCTAGAATAAATCTCAGGAACAACAACCTCTTTGGGCAAGCATCTGGAAGGTTATAGTTTTTTCTTTTATCTTTTTCCATCTACATTCCCTTCGGGCCTTGTTATTGCACAAGTTGTAGGTTGGGAAAATCCTGAACCAACCACCAATTGGTGACAAATTAGATAGCACCTACCCATTTCCACTTTAGGTAGGTGTTCCCGTCACTTTAGAGGTGAGGTAGTCACCTCAAGGGGGGAATCCCGGTGACCCTAGGGGGGATTTAGATGGAAAATGAGATGTATGAATGAATTACCCTAAAAGTAAATTATCTAGATGAAAAATGGAATTTGGTAATGAGTCTTGAGGGTTTCTAGTGCTTTGAGTGACCTGCCAATAGAAAATACCTGTCCGAGACCCAATGAAAACCAAGTGTACAATGAAGTATGCTAGGTGGAAAAGCAAGTTAAGCTTGCTTTCCCTAATTTCACAAAAAATCAATGATATATATCAGCATATAAAAGATAATAAGAGCTTCCAAATAAGTGCTAAAATTCTAGTTGAATAGGCAAGAGAAAGACTAGTTCAACTAAAGAATGAAAGAGCAAGACTTTAGCACAAAAACAAGGTTGTTACAAAACGTTTATTGTAGGGATATTCATCAGCTTTATGGATGTATCAAACCAAGCCTTATAATATAAAATTAAGCCAATTAAAATCACACTAAATTAGCCTAAAAGGTGTGCTAGGGTTAGTAGTTTGTTAGGGCAAAGTTATAGCCAATTTCTAGGGTTAGTTTAGGAGTTATCTAGGCTTAGAGGGTTATATTTATGCAGCCATAATGGTTGTAGGCATGTTTTATTATAACAAAAAAATTTAGTGGGTGAAAGAGGATGCCTCAATGAGGCAAGATAGCCTAGAGCTCAAGGAACAATACCCAAGTGAGAGAACTTCAAAACATGAACTTTTTACATTTACCAATGCAACATTTTATTTCTCCAATGAAACAACTAGTTCTTTTGATTAATGGGTTAATGGGGTCAAAATTAAAGAGCTAGAGATATTACCTTCTTGGAGGTATAAATCCTCTTATTCCCCAAGGAAACTAACCTAGCTAGGGTTTAAAATAATGGGTGTATATCCTTATACTTCCTTAGAAAACCCTTGCAGAAAATAATTCTATGCTTAAAATTATGGTGGAGCTTAAGTAGGGGTGTATGCACTTATACTCCCGACCTAGCCTTATCAAAAAAATCAACCTTGAGCTTGAATTACAAATGATATCAACAAGTAAAATTTCTTACCAATCCATATAGCAACAAGATAAACCATAGAATGCTAAGATAAACAACCACAAATAGATAAAAAATACCTCCAAGAGATAGTGCATCATCATCATGTAGTCCATAACCAAAGAAATCACCATACCATAGAACAAGAGAACAAAAAATCTTCAAGGTAGTGAAAATTTCAGTCCTTAGCTCTTCACAATGGGAGAGTTATGTTATGAAATGAGATTCACATGATCTCTATTTATACAAAAACCTTAAAACATAGTTTTTCCACTTAGCAAGGATAAAACATAATATAAGGGATCAAAAACCGTTTATCTTACCCCTTTCATCAAATAATAATATTTAATTTTCACTTTAACACAATATAAACCCTAAAAAGAGATGGCGTCACCCCTTTATGGGACGTTTTGACACCTTGAACAAGTCGTTGGAGAGGAAAATAGAGGTCGTTGGGGATCCTTGAGCCTCTACATCATGTGCTAGGGTAAATCCATGCCTCCTCTGGTTAAAAATATGCCAAGTGTCAATGTGAAGCAACTCCATCACCATCAAACCCACTCAAGCATGATGTCAATAATCAAAAGATGATGTTTTTCCTCTCCTAGGAAAATCGTTTGGGTACTAGGGGATGGATAATATCCTCCATGATGTCATGTAAGCCTCCCAAGGAATGTATCTTTGATCCGGTGTGTGGTCCTACAACATTGAACCTGTGGGCTTCTTGCCCCATGGAAACCCAAGCTAGGCTTGTTCTCCCAAAACTGGCCACCAAGCAAGGTCCTGGAAAACAAAAGGGTATTCCCTCCAAACATCTCAAGTCAAAGATATCATGAAAAGTGTAAACCACATCTAATAAGAAAGGCACATAAACATGTACATCAATACTACTTCATCAAATTAAACATATGCTAAAAAAACCTATACAATTGACCAAGCTTAAGTATGGGAGGGGTGTCATAGAAGTCCTATTGGGTAGACCAAAGCCATCAAGTGGGGGATGCTCCCAAGGATGGACTTTCAAGGTCATATAGTGGATGATGAGGTGGAAGGGGTTTATAATTCATAGTTCGATGATTTTCTTGACATACAAGGGCTCGTATTATCTCATTTATGGGTGCCTTTGTAGAGGGTGTGTGGCACCTTCGTTTGCAATGCACTTTTCCCAAGCCCATCTTCTTTCCATTATTTATTTCATGTTTTAAGGAACACATTGAAGGCCACTTTCCTGACGTGGTGTCCAGATAATGATAGTGTCACTCACAAATACCTTATAGAAATGAGAAGGATCGGTCGTGATGAGACCCCATTTCTCTCAGTTGTGTAACTGAGAGTCACTACCCTGGCTTGGTGACTAGATGATGGTAATGTCATACCGATAGATACCCATGATCATGAGGCCAAATCTTGATGATATATCATGTCCTCCAACCAACCCATTAAGCATTCATTATCATTTATTTTGTAGGTCCCCCTTTTCTTACAGAGAAGCGTTTCATTACTTTCTCGAGGATGGATGAAGCATTTGGAAGGTCTATATTTAGGATTTTATATTTTTATCCAACAACAATCCCTTTGGGAATTCAACCCTTTCTTCCCATCAAATGAGGTACATGCCCTTCTTGGGTCACTAAAGTAAGAGGGCCTAGAAGAAGACAATATGATGGGAGTGTAATGAGCGAAAGGTGGTAGTTATGGTCAGGAATGGTAAAATAACCCCTTAAGGGACCCCCAATCACAAAACTTCCCCAAAGGTTGGCCACTTACTAGAAAATATATGACACTCATCAAGGTGAAACAAAGTCAAAATTACAATTTCCAAGCATGTTTTCTATAATCAAAATAAAATTAAATACAACATGTTTAAATGCCTCAAATATTAGGGTGATTACCTGCCACAATACCTGACTTGTATTGCATGGAGAAAGACCCATCTTCCTTCCAAAAGCTAGATGGTGTGGTGGATGCGCTAGCACTGGCTCCAAAATGTGGTGATAGAGTGGGCTTCTATATGTGCAAGTGGACATTTCTAGTCATGTGGTTTCTTGACACTCCATATCTTCATCCGAAGGGCCTCAAGACATCATATCCTTAGTTATCCCACAAAATGAGGATAACATCTAGCTCCTACTTGGGGACATGTGCTCACCGTAGAGATAATGATAACTACAACATCTCTTGGTAGAGTCATGCCTACACTGAAAAAACCCCCCATAAAATATAGGGTGGCTCTATCACCTTTCGTCCACATATGTCAATATCCAAATGGAAACTAATCTAGAAAATAAGATTTTAGCTTTTTTCAAAAAAATTCTAAACTAAGCATGAAATCAAAATGCAAGTAGATAAAAATGAATTTAATTTAAACTAATATTAGAAATCAAGATGAAAATTCAAGAAATCAAATGACTTACCTACTTACCTAGGGCCTTGGGGTCCTGGAGATCAAGTGACAAGTGATGTCATACAACCAATGCAACCACTCGATCATCTCATCAAGGTGTCTCACCCTATGATTAATCATGTAATACAACAAGTATAAGTTAAGCACATAAAAATCATGAGCATAGATAGTCATGTGATGAACTTTGAACTGAAACTCATGAACATGGGTTAGAGGAAGGAAATCCTGTTGGAAAGAGAAATAATAAGCCTGATGATCCTGAAAATCCTGCCTGAAGTAATAGACACAACCTCGATCAACCCATATATGAAGAATACTATCTCATATATATGATGGTTCATCTTAATTCATGCACAAATATCCACTGATTGTTGAACACTGAGAGGATATGAGAGATTGGAATAAAAGTGCATGGCAACCTAAAGAGGAAGTTAAGATGTAAGGATTGCCTTGGGTCTAGAGAAAAAATATTCTTCCATACTCATAACAAGTTGCTTATTATTTATATGTAAATCTATGCCCATGGTCACAATGTGATAACAATTCCGTTTGGCAGGGTGAGCCCCAAATTCCTCAAGGTTGACCACGATCTGGTGTCCATCAAAATATGAGTGCAACAGTGGTTGGAAATATTCATAGAATAGGTCCAGGTCACTAGAAAATTAATCAACATGATTATCAAGGGATGGTTGAGAGTCATCATGAGTAAATAGTGACAAGTTATCCTCAATAGGATGGAATAAGTCTGTGACCATATCATCATTGGGATGCCAAATATATGGACCATCCAGCTATAAAAATAAATCCTATGAAGATATGCTTGTATCCCTTCTCTGATAGGTGCCTTCAATGTCGTAGATGGGATCTCCATAAAAAATGAAACAACCCATGTCCCATATACGCCTACCAATACATATGAAAGTGTCTATATTCTCATCAAACCCACCTATGGGATCCTTCATAAGATCATCTTCATGAATGAAATTGAAAATTTCCTTGTCCTCGTGTGCAAGAATAAAAATGGCTAGGGATGCTTCAATTGGATGTTAAACATGGTGAACTTCGTGGAAGCCTATTTTATCAATATATTCTTCATCATCGAAATTAGTTTATTCATGTGCAACAGGAAAATGAGGTAAGACAACTTCACCTTCATCTAGTAGGATAATGAACATCAATGTCTCTTCTAGGTCTTCATCATCAAGATCTTCTTGACAAATTTATTCATGAATGTGTTCTTTAAGCGCTTCCTTTGCAGGTGGCAAGTGATATTCTTCTTCAATTTCACATTCTTCAATTTTTGTCAAGCCATACATTGGAAAAAATTCTCTCCATAGAGCATATTAAAGTTATTGGAAAGCACCTGGAAAATCCTAAGTGGTTGGCCTACAATGACTAAGAAATTCCTCAAAAATATTTGTAGAAGACCAGATACTTTTCTGATCACATGAGTGTGCAAGAAAGTTCCTTTTTCTTGTTTCCAGAGAACATACAAAAAATTTCATTAGTACATCTTCATGCAATACATTTATACTTGAGGCATACTTCATATAATTGACAACATGGGTGACTTCTAGGGTCAGGTCATCGTTAAACTTGGGGCAATTTTCCTTCAATTCTGTTGGGAAATGGTTTGGATATCTTGAACATCAAAAAAGGAATAAACCTTATGGAATTCCCATCGAAAGTCTCGTGAGGCCATGGTTCCATTACTTAGGGAAATACATTAATGGAGTCGCCAGATGAGCTCAAGGGTCATCAAAGGATGGAAAGGTATAAGGTGGGTTCTTGGAAGGTGGAATCACTAGATGAACTTCAAGAATATCTCATCAAGAGTGGAAGGGGAACATCCTTCAAATGGAGTCGACAGGAAAGATAGGGGAAGGATTTGTGATAACTTTCAAAAGTGTCGTTAGAGTTTGGAAGAGGATTCAAAATTATCCCCGACAATGATGCCAAAATGTTATCCCACAAGTTTTAGGTTGGGAAAATCCTGACCCAACCACCAATTGGAGACAAATTAGAGAGCACCTACTCATTGTCACCTTAGGAAGGTGTTTTTGTCACTTTAGAGGTGAGGTAGTCACCTCAAGGGAGGAATCCTAGTGACCCTAGGGGGGATTTAGATGGAAAATGAGATGTATGAATGGATTCCCCTAAAGCTCAATTCTATATATGTAAAATGGAACTTGGTAATGATTCTTGAGGGTTGCTTGAGGTTTCTAATGCTTTGAGTGACCCACCAAGAGAAAATACCTACCCGAGACACAATGAAAACCAAGTGTACAATTCAATATGTTAGGTGGAAAATAAATTTAATATTGTTTTCCCTAATTGCAGAAACAATCAATGATATATATCAACATATAAAATATAATAAGATCTGCCAAATAAGTGCTAAAATTCTAGTCAAATAGGCAAGAGAAAGACTAGTTTAACTCAAGAAGGAAAGAGAAAGACTTTAGCACAAAAGCAAGGCTATTACAAAAAGTTTATTGCAGTGATATTTATCAACCTTGTGGCTGTATCAAACCGAGCCTTATAACATAAAATTCATCCAATGAAAATCACACTAAATTAGCCTAAAAAGTGCACTAGGGTTAGTAGTTTGTTAGGGCAAAGTTATATCCAATTTCTAGGGTTAGTTTAGGAGTTATCTAGGCTTAGAGGGTTAGATTTCTACAACCCTAATGCCTGTAGGCCATTTTTATTACAGAAGCAAGTTTTAGTGGGTGAAATAGGATGTCTCAATGATGCAATATATCCTAGGGCTCAAGGAACAAAACCCAAGTGAGAGAACTTCAAAACATCAACTTTTCACGTTTACCAATGCAATGTTTTATTTCTCCAATGAAACAACTAGTGCTTTTGATTAATGGGTTAGTGGGGTCAAAAGTAAATATATAGAGATAATTCCTCCTTGGGGGTATAAATCCTCTTATTCCCCAAGGCAACTAACCTATCTAGGGTTTAAACTAAGGGGTATATATCCTTATACTTCCTTAGTAAACCCTTGTAAATAATAATTCTATGCTTAAAATTATGGTGGAGCCTAAGTAGGGGTGTATGCACTTATACTTCCTACCTAGACTTAGAAAAAAAATAAACCTTGATCTTGAATTGCAAATGATAGAAACAAGTAAAATGTCTTACCAATCCAAATAACAACAAGATAAACCATAACATGCCAAGATAAACCACCACAAATAGCTAGAAAATACCTCCAAGAGCTAGCGCATCATCATCAGGTAGTCCATAACCAAAGAAAGAACCATACCATAGCACAAGAGAACAAAAAAGCTTCAAGGTAGTGAAAATTTCAGCCCTTAGCTCTTCACAATGGGAGAGTTATGTTATGAAATGAGATTCACATGATCTCTATTTATACAAAAACCTTAAAATTGTCCACTTAGAAAGGGTAAAACATAAGATAAGGGGTCAACAACCATTTATATTATCCCTTGCATCAAATAATAATATTTAATTTTCACTTTAACATAATAGAAACCCTTAAAAGAGATGACTTCACCCATTTATGGGAGGTTTTGACACCTTGAACAAGTTGTTGGAGAGGAAAATGGAGGTCAATGGGGCTCCTTGAGACTCCTCATCATGTTCTAGGGTCAATCTATTGGATCATGTTTTCATTGATGCCAAAGGTTTAATTAATTGATGTCAAAGGATTGATGTCAAGTGATTGATTGATGCCAAAGGATGATTGGGATTGATTGATGTCAAGGAATTGATTGATACCAAAGGATGATTGAATGATGTCAAAGGTCAAAGGTTTGATGTCAAATGATTGATGTTGATTGATGTAAAATGAACAATGTCTTGTCATAGCATATTAATGTAATATGTATTTTCCTTGATGAGAATGGATAGATGTCAAGTGGAATCATAGTCATATGATATCATTGATATGATGCATAGATAAATATAGATCAATGATTTGTCATTGAAACATGATGAAAAGATGAAAATGGATCGATGTGGTTTCTTTGATATATGATGCATAGTTGGTTTGATGTAAAGATGAATCATTATTGTCTTATCATGGTTGATAAGGTGTACAAATGGATGAAATCCAAAGTGGTCCCCCTATGATGAAATCCCTCATGAGAAGACACTTTATGATTGAGTTATCCTAGAAGAATGTTTGAAGAACCCATGCTTGTTTGTGGAATAATGAGATGAATATCAATGAATTTGTTAGTGAAACTATCCAAGTTGGATAATGCTTGTCTTACCATTTCTGGTGGTATGTGGAATGTCACATAACTCCTCATGGTTTGAGAGTTATGACCCTACGAAGATGAAGGACCCTCATATGTAGGCTTGAAGACCCAAAAGGTCAAAGAAGTCAAAGTGCTTGAAAAGAAGAAATTATTATTTAAATGATAAAGAAAAGTGACAAAGTCAAGGAGGAATATTTAAATGATAAAGAGATGGAGAACTTTCTAATTATGGAAAGTGGTTAACCCTAAAAATGAGGAAAATAGGTTAAGTGACCTAGAAATGGGTTAAGTGACCTAGAAGTGGGTTAAGTGACCTAGAAGATGCTTCTAAGGAAGCTACTTGGAGAATATAAATAAGAGGCAAGTGTCTCTTGTGTAGATATCACTTAGCGGATCTCTTGTGTATCTCTTGAGCATGTATTGAATATCTATTTTGAGAGAGAGGAGATATGGAGGATCTCATGGATGCATCAAAGTTTCGGCAAGTCTGAGATCATGACGGAAAAATCTTGGAAGTTCAAAAACCCTAGTTTCTGAGGTATACACGGGCTGTAGTAAGCCAGGGCACGTACATACATGGGCTGAATGAGGACAAGGCACGTACACTAGATGAATTCATGAAGACTTGTGTGTAAGCTGGTGCTAAGCTCTTGAAGACTGAAGCATGTTCTAGACATGCATTCTATGGGCTCAGATCTGCCAAAGAAACTCTGGTCTTTGGTATGGTTACATTATTCTCTTGATGGATAATCTTGCTTGTTGTCTAGTGAATGCTTAAGGCATTCTTGGTATGGTTGTTGTGATGTGGTTTGTGTTGGTTGATGGAGTGAGAAACACTCTTATGATTCAGTGCTGATATGATTTCTCTAGTATGTTGATTGCTTACATGATTGAGTAGCATTCAAATTGTATTGTTGAGGAGCATGAGTAAGTTGTTGGAGAGCTTGGATGTGTTGCGATTGGTTATGGATCATAATGGATAGTGAAAGACAAAAGAGAATGTGATTCAAGGTTGCAAAGAATCTGACTTGATCTTGAAGATAAAACCCTAAGTAACTCATATGTGATACGACTGTAGTACAGACTGGATGCGTACATACGTGATATGTACTATTGGTAGGGCGCATACATATGCATGCTACACTACCGACAGGTCATGTACCTATTGAAAGATTGATATCTATTGAGGATTGTTGCCTCATCTCAGTTGGTGCTGAGGGTGTAAGCTGAGTCTTGCATCATAGAGCTGGTGCTCTTTTAGAGTTGTACTCTATTCAATTGTTGTTGATAAACCCAAGGATTGTAGTCCGTAATAAAAATAAAATTGTACATACATATTGTGTTCTTTGTGTTCCTTGTGGTGATGATTTATTGATGATATGTTGCTGATGTATGTTCACATTTAACTGGTTATAAATGACAACAATAAGTAATGAGTAAATGGTGATTTCTAACTAATGATTTTTATGGAAGGGGAAGTTTTGGGAAAAAGAGTCCTACACTATTCACCCCCCCCCTCTCATTGTAGTCAGTGTGTCCAACAATTGGTATCAGAGAATGCCTTCACTATAAGCCTTAACAATCTTGGAGGAGATCTATGTACACACAAATGGATGATGAAGTTCCAATCCTTGATGAGGAAAACTATTCTACTTGGAGAATAGAAATGAGAGTGCATTTGAAGGAAATGGGAGTGGGTATTTGGAAGGCAACCATTGGTGGTTCAGTTTCTTTGAAGAAAAAGTCAAATTTTGCAGCTCAAAGGGAAGGAAAGAAGAATGATGCATTGGCTCTCAAGACCATTCTTAGTGGACTCTCAAGCCCTATGAAAGAGAGCATGGGACAATGCACTTCCACCATGGATATATGGCTAAAGATAGAGGAGACATACCAAAGAAAGAAGGAATATATTGAAGACAACTCCATCAAGACAAATGAAGGTAAAGAATCTCCAAAAACTCTTGATTGCATTATTTCTAAATGTGATTATGTTGGATAAAAGGAAGATCTTGAATACAATTCAAATGAAGGCAAAGAATCATGTGATGATGTTGGAAAAGAGGAAGATCTTGAAGACATTTCAAATGAAGGTGAAGAACTCCACAAACCCTTGATTGAAATAATTCAAAATGTGATGATGTTGATTTTTTCTCTACAAATGAAGAAGAAAATCTAGAAATAGTTTGTGTAGAGTTTGATGGTAGTTATCCTATGGAAAGAATAGAATAAGAACTATCAGAACTTCAAAAGAAAGTTGAACAAGGTCTATATGAATACAACAATGACCATTATTATATAGACTATAGCTATCTTTCGGATAACACTAAAAGGTTTCTTAAGAAGAGTCAAAGGCACATCTTGAAGTTAAAGGAAATGCTCGAAGATCAAGAAGAGAGTAAAAATACTCAATTAGAAGAAAAATAATAAAATATCACAAGACTAAAGAATGAAAAAGAAGATAAGAAGGTAGATGATTGTTGACGGGCGAAATTGACCGTCCGTCAACTGGGAGAGTGGAACTAGTCCGGGGTTGTCTAATAACCCAAGCCATTTGGGATGAACCAGCCTGACGGGTTTAGCGGCTCCGTTAGCCGATCTAAGATCCTAAGAAAACAAAAAAAAGGAAAACTACTCTAAACTAACTAATCTAACTAAAACTAACTATTAAACAAACTAATACACTAATCTAATTAAAACTAACTATTAAAACAAACTAAAACAATCTAACTATTCTATATATACAATCTACTATCTAATACTATACTAACTCTAACTAATTAACTATCTAACTACTAACGGAAAAATAACTTATTCACAAAATGTACAATATCTACAATTTATAGATTTAAATGAAACCTGAAAAAACTCATTTATATTCTACCCTAAGACAGAGAAAGATATTTTTGTTGATTTTATACTTTTGTGAACAGAAATAAAAACAAAACTAACTAAACTAAACAACTAATATACTAATTCTAACTACAAATTTAACTAAACATATATCTAACTAAACTACTAATATTATTCTAACAAATTAACGAAAATAAATCACAAACTGACCTAGAGAAATGCTCAAAATTTGTCCTTTGTATCATGATTGTCTTAGCTGACCGGAGAGAGGAAACCCGCACCGAACTATCCACTAACTTCTCGTAAACAGGAGGCTGTTGTGCTCTTCAATATAATTACAGGACAAACAAGACATAAAAATTCACAACAATCTTATGATTTATAAATCTTCACAGTTAGATAAACCTGTATGCAAAGATCTATACAAAATGGTTCAATTAAGAAAGAAGAGAAATCTGTGATTCATTAATTGAAACATAGTAATTGTTGTACTTTTTTCTTTTTAAAAATAATGAAAGAGATCAGATTATGGATGGCACATTAATCAAATCATATCATTCTGCAATAGACTATGATAGCTAAAGTAGTCTATAATCAACTGCAAACGACATGCATAAAATTGAAACAAAAGATTGATATTATGAAAGAGAAAGTTGTAG